>JAQBSW010001244.1:0-142675 GCA_029291075.1 Eudiplozoon nipponicum | reverse complement strand
CGTGCTTACGTGGCGACTCATCAGTAGTAGCCGGTATTACGCCCTTTAACCACTACATATTTGGTCGAAGAATGTGGAATAATAGGACGGTACAATCCCTCAACATCATGGGAACCACTGTAATACATACAAGCGCGTATAACCCACGAGCGAATGGGATGGTAGAAAGACTACATCGTGAACTAAAACCTGCATTAATGTGCACTAGTGGGACAAGCTGGATACACGATCTTCCTATAGTACTACTCGCCATGCGCAACATATATAGGGCACAATTAAGTACTTCTATAGCAGAACTGGTTTATGGAGAACCATTAAGATTGCCTGGAGATCTTCTAATAGAAACTCCAAGTAGTCTTGGTTGGGCTTCTAGTTATGTAGATTGGTTCGTGAGAGCACTTAGAGTTAAGATGTGTCGTTTAGCTTCGACCAAGACTAGAAAAGCTAAAACCAAATGCTATGTGTCCTCTGATCTAAGATCGGCTTCGCATGTGTATGTAACTAATGAAAATAGGAAGAAATGCCTAAAATCGTTTTATAAAGGTCCATACAAGGTCAAGAGGATAACTGACAAGGATGTCATCATAGAAATAAATGTCATTGAGGATTTTGTTACGTTGGATCGTTGCATTCATCAGTTTATCTGGATAGACGGTATGACTGAATTAACAGATGCGTTGAATGGCCGTTCCATGGGCGAATCTGATGTGTGCAATCCCACCAGACAGGCACATAATGAAATGCAGAACTCTGAAGACGTGTTGTCTAATATAGCAAAATCTTATTCTACTGAATCACTGCATAAAAACTATTTTTCGATACCAGATGATTTTGAAGAACCAGTGAATGTTGTACCGGGCAAGATGACGACGTCAGGGGCGCCATTATGCACAACTCGTTCTGGAAGAGTGCCTCGTCAGCCGAAGAATTATGATTACGTCTATTACTAGCCGTTTTTTTTGTTGAGAAGTTGGTGTATGTGGAGGAAGTTAAATCCTCCGCTTTATGTAAAGTAACATTGACTGATAAATTTAAACCACCATGGCTGATTGTAACGAATTTTGTTTAAAAAGAATTTTTTCTTTTTATTTTCCAGAACATTCTTTGTTTAAATACTTGATTTTGAATTGTGCGCCATTTTCAGTTTTTCGAGTATCTTGCTCCTTGACTGGTATTGGAATTTCTGTCTGCTGCATTTTAACATTTTTTCTCTAGTAAACGAATACATGCCATCAATTGCTTTTGTTCTAATATAATACAAGGCTGAGAAGAATCGCCCTGGAACAGGTAAATTTGATTCATTCTGTTGTTCACGTATATCTCTTTCCAGATTATTTATTCAGGAGTAATACGGTACAACTTTTGCATTCCGATTGCCTAACATTAAGTGTCGATTTGATTGTTATATCATATAGATATGGAGACCGATATTAAATTTGAGGACACAGGTAGGTTAGTGCAGGACATTGCGGACTTGAACCTTGGAGATACAAACGTTAATATAAGCCTATCAGACTCTATTGTGAATTTTAGGACTTCAAGCGATCTGGCATCTATGGGGCTTTCAGACTCGAATAGGTTAGGGGCCTCAACATCTTGAAAGAAAAATTAACCAGAAAATATAATAATTTTTGTGAATTTAAATTGCGTGGATAAGGTTACAAACTTTGAAGGAAATTTGACCAGGTTTGTATCCCGTCAGAAGCAAATTCTAGGCATTACATGCAGAGTTAAAAATAAAAGGCGAAGCCGGTCTACTGAATGAATTGCCTCTGCTACCTGATGCAATACTGGGTTTATACTGATAATAAATATATAATTAAATACTTAACATTAAATAAATATAAATTTCACAGAATAATTTTTAGGAAAATAAAATACTTAATAACAGTTATTATGCATATTGTGGATAACGGTCAGTTTATTTCGAAAATAATCAAATGAAAATTAACATTTCTCAATTTTACAAATTGTAGGTCTTCAAATTTAACTGCTATTACCTGTTGGTAGATATTTTCGATTTGTTTCGTGTGCGCGGTGTTGTATGTGTCTGCATGCGTGTCCATTTGCGTGTAGGAGTCATTCTTATTGAAAAAAATTGATAGCTGAAACTTGGTTATTCTTGTATTGATGGATTGAGTTGTGATCAAGTTTTGCTGCCTTTTGTATCGAAATATATTAGTTTGTTGCTTATCCAACATAATGTTTTTTTACTCTCATCCAATGGGTATTCGAGGTCGCCTGTATACAAGAAATGTTATATTAATTTAAATCAAGTTTGCGAGCATGAAGTAAACACCAATCCCATTGTATTTAACCATGATCATCATCAGAGTACGACGGCAAATTGATTGCGGAGGATCAAACCGCATTGAATATATATGGAAAGCAAATTTATATATGCGGCTCTCACCTCTAGTAGACTCGCATATATTGTACTTGGCTGGAAATGTCGGCTGCACCATTTCTATGCAGTCACGAACATTAACTGTTTGCAGCTTACGCCACACGCATATACATTGGAACTATAATTAAACAATAATTGATTGCGCGTGTGGTGGTAACAATTCTTTAAATCATGGTTGCAAGCTTAAGGTAAACACAAATCCCATTGTATTTAACCATGATCATCGTCAGAGTACGACGGCAAATTGATTGCGGAGGATCAAACCGTAAAAGGAACAAATTACCTGTTCTGCAACGAAATTCATGATCGCCAATCTTCTGGATAGAACTTACTCTTTCAAATCGTGTTTGCAATCAGATGTGGTACAAAAACGATTCTTCAGGCAGCACAGAAGAACCAACCAGAAACTGACCACATCACGAATGAGCCGTCAATTCTGCAATGCCATCGAGTACTACTAATCAAAACTCCAAGCCGATAAGAGAATTGCTCAATCACTTGGTTGTCAATTTTCAAGTTCGAACGAGAGTTTAAGGCCAAGAGAGTTAATCCAATTGAACTGTACAGAAGGAATTTCTAAATCAGCCAAATCATTAAATAAACAAATGGGTGCATTAATCAAACTACAATCAGACAAAGCTATACCACATGCCACACCCAATAAAGTATCAGGTGTTGCTATTCTTGAAGCCGATGCATATAGAATTTCCCAGTACGAGCTAAAAAATGGTCGATCAAAATTCATACCAGATAACAAAAAGGAAGTTATTAAAGCTAGAATAAATTTTGAAAAACCACGTTTTGCCTTCATCGTAGAATTCTGAAAACAGATCAGGCCTAAAACCTACAAAGTTCCACCAGAATGATACTTTAAATGCCTGGCTACTAATTACACAAACGAAGGGTGATGTTCCTGCATGCGTGCAAGCCCGAACATATATTTGACCTGAGTAAAAGTATATACGATCGCATTTGCTACATACTGTGAAAACAGCATCACACTAATTACTAACAGCGGAATATACACTACATAATGAGTTGTCAACGCTGCAATCTGCATACCTTGCATTGACACCAGGCGGATAATAAAGAACTCATGAACAATGCGATACAAAATACAGTAGACGGTGGTAAACATTCGTAATTGCAATAGCCAACAAGGCGAAAGTCTGGTCAAAATTGAAATCCACCAATGCGAGAATTACTGGATATCAAACATCACTTTTTATTTCAATAAGAATGACCCCAACAAACATAGAAAAACTCACAGACCTACGCACTAAAAAACCAACATGTAATAAACAAACAAAATGGACAAAGTTAAATTGAAAATCAGAATAATTCTCATCCATTTGAACAAATAAAAACCAAGAATATACATAACTGAAGGATTATAATTTGCAGTGGAGTATTCCAGAAATTAATATGCTTCTGTTTTCATTAAGCATACGCTTTGTTATTAAATGTTTACTTTTCCTAAGACATATACCACATAAAATTCCAAGACGATTGATATTCTAATTAAAAAATACGAGGGTTTTATCTTTAAATTCGCCTTGTTTTTATTTTTTAATATGATAAGCGATGCTGGGTAACCAATTATGAACGACGGTCTTTACAGTCCAAATTCTTTTTTCTCTTGATTAATCGACAGCACCGTAATGGAAGGCCAAGAGCTTAAATATTAGAACTTCTCCACATCAAGATTTACGGTATTTTGCGCAAATCAAAACTTTCTGAAGAGACGAACTCAAGAAGATTCAACATGTGGTAAATATTAAACGCAGCGAGATGCTTTCTAAAATAATGATTTCCTGAATAATTTGTAGTTTAGCCTTATTTTTGTATTATCATTTCAAATTCAATTACATAATTGGTAATGAGTTATAAGTCAACTTTAAAATGGGTATATGCACTGCGGTTCATGAAGAAAAGTTTTTTACTGCAGCTAAAAGCCGACTTCTAAAACTGGTATTTTATAAAATGAATTCTCTAATGTAAGTGCATATAAATAAACGCACACACACGGAAATCCCTATTTCATGTTTAATTGATGCACAAATTTCGTTATTAAATTTATTTTTGCAGATTAACATATCTGCAGATGAGCGCATCCTCTGTCTGTGACTCATTTTTATAATTTATTTTGAAAAGAACATGAAAATCCTCCTGGTCTAAAGCGTGATTGTTAAATGAAATGTGTTCACTCATTGCGAAAATATTTTCCTGTCTTCCGGGTTTTCTTACTCTAAAATGCTCTTTGATTCCCCTCTATAATATTCGACTATTTCGATCTATATAGCGCACTGAGCAGCATTGCAATGTATATTAAGAAACAAAATTTGATTAATCGGTCGCAAGAAGCTTATCATTGACATTTATGTTCATTAAGCATTTTTTTAAAGCAAGAATCAGATGTACCTGTATTCGCCTTTATGTCATTTTGCCTGTTAATTATATCAAACTGTGGGTGCTGCTTAAAAGTGGAACTAAAATATGTCGTCTTGCATTTTGGTATAGCTTCAAAAATTCCTTCTGGTTACGCGTTTTGTTGCAAAATTGTTTTTAGCACCACTAATTCTTTGCATTATCATGCAGGATAAATTGCGCTTCAATTTTCTATTTCGTGGTGTATCGATAACGAGAAGATTCCACAAACTGTGCCACCAAGCTCCAATGGTTCAATTCAAGAATCTGCTATTTGAAATATGTTAGAAACTATATTTATTCGTCAAAACATCGCTTTAGATGGTTTCATACACACAAACTTATAGCAATCCACATTATTGTTATTCATCTCATTGCAAAATAAAAAACCACGATCGGTTGTCACTTCAGCTGGAGCACCGAACCGAGCGAACCAATTGAGCTTTAAAGCATATCTGACAGTTTCTTGCTTTATGTCTGGCAGTGGTATGGCCTCATACCATTGAGTGGTGCGATGCCGAATTGAAAGTAGATATCGCATATTGTCCACGGCAGGTAAGGTTACCAGAACAACGTGTATGTGCGTAAACCGGACTTTGGGCACTTGAATGACTTGTGGCGCCGTTTTGGTGTGTCTCGTCACTTTGCATTTCTGACATTCTAAACATTGTTTTGACCACATTTTGATATCTCGCCGCATGCCAGGCCAAAAGTACGTTCTGTATAGAATTTCCACTGATGCTTGCCAGATGGGTGGCTCATTGAATGGTAGACATCGAAGATCTTGTGATTGATTTTTTTAGGTATAAACGGCCGAGGGCCCACGCCAGTTATTTCACACTGCAGCACAGTTCCATTGTAATCAAGTGTTTTCAGTCGATTGACATCAAATGTCCGAAGTAATGGATCATCTTGCTGAGCTGCTTGCAATTCCTCAGTGCTTATAGGTGAAGGACACAATATTAAGGCACAAAGATCTGCAGGACGGCTTAGGGAGTCTGCTACCATATTTTCTGATCCTTTGACATGAGTGACTTCATATTCATACTTGTGTATTCGTGTAAGTTGTGAGTTGCACATCGTGAATATAAAAACTCATTCTTTCCTCTCAGCATTGGAAGTAGAAGAAAATGGTTAGTGTAGATCTTGAACTGTCGGCCATCCAGATAGGTGTGGAAGTGTAGGATCGACCGGTAGATTGCGAGTAATTCTTTTCCTAATGTATCATATCGCGTTTCGTGAGGTTGTAGTTTTTGCGAATAGAAAGCGATAGGTTGGTGTATTCCATTGATGGATTGGTGAAGTACTGCGCCTAAGGCAACCTCGGATGCGTCAGTTATCAATTCAAAAGGTTGAGACCAATCTGGGGAATGCAGTATGGTCGCTTTGCATAGGGCCCTTTTGGCATCGTCGTAAGCCTGCATGTCGTCCACGTTGAGCTGAATCGGTTGTGATTTCTTGACGAAACAGCATTCTGGCACGAGATACTTGTGAAGAGGTGCCAGAATCTTGGCAAGATTGGGTACAAATCGAGAATAGTAGTTCATCTTGCCCAAAAATCGTCGTAATGCTCGAACGGTGGTTGGAGGCTGTAGATCTTGAATAGCACAAACCTTAGTAGGTATTGGTGACATGCCTACTTCAGAAATTTAATGACCGAGGAATTCAATTGATTTCTGTGCAAAGCCGCATTTGTTGCCATGAAGTCGGAGGCCATGGTCTGCTAGGCGTGTGAGCAGGATCTCAATATGTTGTATATGTTCGGTCATTGAGTTGGAGAAAATACCAGGATGTCGTCTAGATATGGAATTACAAATGGTAGACCATCTAGTATTTCGTCCATAACGCGTTGGAATGTTTGCGAGGCATTTTTGAGACCGAAAGGCATATAGTGATATTCGTGCGTGCCACCTCCGGTGAATCTGAGTGCAGTATATGATACTGAGTCTTTGTCCATCGGTACTTGATAGTATGCTTTTACTAAGTCAAGTTTTGAATACACAGCATGACCGATAGCAGATCTGAGTAGGTCGGCTGGATTTGGCAGGATGTACGAATCAGACTGTGTGCAAGAATTGAGAATACGATAATCCCCGCACACCCTGAATGTTTCTGGTTCACTCTTTGGTACTACTACCACAGGCGACGCAAAAGGTGAGCTGGATCGTGTACAGATGCCTTGTTGACGTAGCATGGCGAATTCTTGCTCGGCAGCCTTATGTTTGTGTGGTGCCAATGGACGTGCTCATGGAGGATGTAGAAGTAGTTTCGACAAGATGATACGATGGGCTGTGATGGCACGCTTCCTCTTGAGATCGGGCATGAAGGAGATAGGTTTGAAAATTTCTTCATGACGTTTCAGAACATCGTCCAGTTGCGGTACATGAGGAACTGGAGGAATAAGCCGTATAGATGAGACTGTTTCGGAGCGAGTCGTATGTTTTAGCGCTGAGGAAAGCAACTGATTGTCTGCATTGCGTATCTCTCGTGTTCTTGGACGAATGGTCAGGTGGAAGTGTTCGAGAAGGTCACGTCAAAAGATGTTTCTTGTCGTGTTGGCGATGATGAACGGATAATTGAAACATCTTTTTGAGTTGGAGAACGAGATTGTGTGTACTCGTACGCCAAACGTCGCTCTGTTGGAGCCATTGGCGCAGATCAGACTGCTGGTGTCGACTGATTTGGTAGGGTCGAAATAATTGTGGCGTAGTAAGCTTACATCTGATCCAGTGTCTATGAGAAATAATTCTCCAGAGGTTGCGTCACGGATGAGAAAAGTTGTTGATAGTGGCAACTGACGATGAGATTGGTTGCTGGCATTTGGGCGTTTGAAGCATGACTTGACTGGAGCCGTCGCTTTAAATACAATAGTTTGATTGCGCTCTACCGCGAAAGCAACTTGTTTCGAGCCATCAGACGTGAAGCGGCCAATGATCTTCGGGTGCTCGCCTCTACTGCCGCCGAGGAGGCTGACCCCACCAGTTTTCCGAATCTTATATAGGCGGACACTCCTGAGTTGTTGAGGGTGACCGCGCCCACTTGAACGTCGCGTTTGTGCGCGGGAATGTGCAGCCGTTTCTGAGGCAATAACTTGTGGAGTGGCCATAGCTGCGATGATTCGGACACCACTCCGCTGGTAACTGTGGCACTGTGGACCAGTCTCTCGACGTCGACCTCCTGGCGCTATTGCGGGAGGGTGTTCGACGCAGGTCACACCTGCCCTGGTCGCGTCTATTGTGGACGGCATCGACTGAAGCCAAATTTGGCCTTACGGTGAGGTTCTCGAGCAGGCTGATGAGGCGTTCATTCGTGGCATTTGTTCCGGCTGATGATGCGGTGGGTTGTGATTCGAACAGTCTTGAGGTGGTGTGGCCTTTCTCATGGGCAGGTGAGCTGTAGTGGTGTTTCTTCCAACACTTGTCTAGACGTGCTGGCAGAACGTCGTCTTGTACTTTGAGGGATTTGCGCAGGAACGTGGCCATTTCTTGTAGTGCCGGCGGGAGATTCTGTGTTAACAGTCGCATTACGATTTCCTTCGGCAGGTTGAATTCCAAGGCTTTCTGCTCCATCTCTCTAAATAGCTCAGAAGGCGTGCGGCTACCTAGGGACATCTGGCTCATTAATTCTGTAAGCCTGTCTTCTCGATCTGGTGTCAAACGATGCTTGACAGCGGGTTGCAGGCTTGGCCATGGCTGCGCACATGTGCCCTCAGTGTATTGATGCAGTATATCTTCGAGTCCGCGTCTGAAAGACATTGGGATCCTCTTCCAAGCCCTCAAAAATATTGAGCCCTCGTCTGTTATATTGGACACCTTGGCCAATAAAGTAACATCGTTGACTCACTCGTCAAGTTAGACTGGATCGAATTGACATTATTTTATACTGTGTCCATGTGTTGGTGCGGCCTGTTGCTGGGCTCACCACTGGGATTCCTGCATTTCCTGTACTGGACCTCATATTATGCGTATGAGTGTTGTCGAGAATAGATAGCAGTGTAACATCGTCCTCACCCGTCATCGTGCGGCTGTCTTCAAGCATTGTAATCCCGAGAGGGTGTTTTTCTGTGATATGATTCTTAGAATTTACTTTCTTTCGTGACATTCATCAAAAGTGCTTGAATTTCTCAAAATCTAGATGTTTATTGATTCTTTGCTGGCTGTGAGTTCGACGAACCGGGGCACCATTTATGTAGGTGACTTTTGCGAGATTTATCATTCCCTACATTAGTTTAGTAGCAGCTGTTCAGATCCGTGCTTATGATTAGTCTCCGACATTTTTCCGATTGGTGATGTGAGAAGGATAAGTCGAATCATCATACGTATATTGTACACAATGTTGCAATGCAAAATCAAAATTCACATTCGAACAAAACGGACCGTGCTCTAGACGGCAATAAAATTAAATTTTAACACATGTGAATGTCTTAAACACTAGTCACAGTCAACTTAAATTGTCCGTACTCTAGGCGGCAAAAGTTAAAACAGTATTCACCAAGATGAATGTTTCATGCACAAGTCACAGTTAAGCAAAATTGTCCATGCACTAGACGGTAGTAAAATGAGCTCTGTTTATAAAGTAGCATATTTTGCACACAAGCAATTATTCTTTCACAAATGTCTGAATTGAAATGAATATATACAACCGATTGAAAATACATGATGATATGAACATAGTCACTGTTAAAAGTTGTCACTGAAAATAAATGATGAATTCGTGTAAAGACTTCAATGACAAAAATTCACAAATAATTAGTTCACTGTTTGCTATGTTTTTAACTTATGTCATTATAATAATCCATTATTCTCTGAAATTCGGATAGGCATAGTTAAATGTGAACAGTAAATCCCTCGCGTAAACTGCGAATAGTCCAACTGAGCGAAATGAATCCACTGTGACACAATAATCCACAGCGTGCTCCATGCGTATCGCGCGCGGTTCTGTATATTTAATAAACAACCCTATTGATGACAAATAAAATTGTAGTTCAAGAAATCTCAATTAAAACTGCTTGAAAATAACAGAGGATGTTTCTAAAATCACAGTTAAGAGAAATATTGTGTAAGAACAGAGTTAGATTATTTGACCTTAAAGGGCACTGTATTTGTCAAAATTGAACATCGTTGGGTTGTAACGCGGTGCCGCGTGTTACAATATAACTCCTTAGGAATACGATAACATTATCCGACGCCTTAGAAAAGTAAAACCAATACTCATACGTGCGGATGGATGTACTACATACCATAAGTGCAGAAAGCATTTTAAACGAGTCATCATCATCATGTCCAGCCATACAAATATCAAAAGATCGCCACTGAGCTCGATTCGATGTGATGTGCAGAAGGACCCCATCCTGGCAGACGAGTGGGTCCTATACTACCCAATTTGGATGTAAGTGACTTCAACTGTTTCTGCCATGTCAAAATCTGTTCACCTTGTTTATTACGCCAATCTGGTGCTGGATGAGAGAACAGAGCTCTTCTGGGCAATCGAAATGAGGGCACACGCAAAACGTGACCGAGTCAACGGAGTTGATGGAGTCTTGTTTGTTATTTTACAAGGAGCACTTATTAACAGATCCACAAATACGTCTACGGAAGACAACGTTGGTTATTCGCTGTTGGTAATCAGCAGGTGCTATACTTCTCAAACAACGATAATCGAATGCCTGTAAGCGTCTCAAATCATCAACTCTTTGAGGCTAAGTTTCATTAGCGTATAGTAAGACTGCGCGTACAGATGCATTTTAAACACGACCTTTCAAGCAAAGTGAAATATTCGCGTTTCTCCGTAAATGATGAAGGTTCGATACAGCTACTCTAGCTTTCGCGACTCGTATTCTCACCTCGCCGGACATATCACCTACGTTATTGATGGAGATCCCAACATATGTAAACCTGTCGCCTATGTCTAGATCTTCATTCTGCAGTCGCAACGTTGGAGTGAGTAGTGGATGATCCTGTAACAGTATCTTACATTTAGAGAGGGCGAATTTCATATCGAAAGACGGAACAACGTCTGTTTATCTATTCAAGGTGACCTGGGCCGCATCCCGATTGTCAAACAATAGTATAATATCGTACGCATAAGCAAGATCGACTAGTTTATCGCCCGGGAGAACTTCAACTCCAGCATCCTGAATGTGTGGAAGAGTGCTGTTCATAATGACATCGATTACAAAATAAAACAAATAGGGAAAAGTGGGCAACCTTGACGAACACCACTGCTGGTTGTAAAATTATGCGTTAATTCGTAGTAGACCTAAACGCGACCAGATGTATTTGTGTAGAAAGCTCGTATAATATTAACAAATTTTGTGGCCACACCACTTTTCGACAAAATATGGAATATAACATTGCGACCCTTCGAATCAAATGCACCCTTGAAATCTAGAAAGACGGCTATTGTGGGGTGGTGATATAAATGTTTCTGATCAAGAACTTGCCTTAATGTAAAAATATTATCTATACAACCTCGTCCAGCGCGGAATCCGGCATGTTTTTCTCTTGTACGTGATTCGCGTGAAGCGCTAAGTCGACGTAGGATAATCCAAGCAAATAACCTAGATACGACCGGAGTCAAGCTTATACCACAATGGTTATCGCGCGAAATACGATTGCCTTTTTTGAAGATGGGAATGATGGTCAACTCATTCCAATCGAGTGGTACGGTTTCCTCATTCCATATAGTATGAAAATGTTTGGTCCACATTTCTGAAATTTTATCGCCACCACCTTTAAACAATCCTGGAAGGAAATCATCGGGGCCTGCGGCTTTGCAGCGTATAATGGAAAGGATTGCTTTGTGTACTTCTAACTCGGATGGTTCTTTGAGACTAACATTCCACACTGGTGATGCAGACATGCTTTCGGGAATCGGAACTGACCCGGGTGGTCGAGAAAATTTATCTTTACAGTGTTCAGCCCACTTATCAAAACGACATATTTTATCGGTTATTAAAACGTTGTTACTATCATTTATAGTTTCACTAACTTTTAATTTCCTCAGATCTGTTGCACGAATAATTTGGAACAGACTCGAAAGCTAATTCCATTTCTTCAGCCTTTCTGGTCCAAAATTTTATAGATCATATTTTAGACTGCGTTTAAGTTGGCGTCTTATATTGCGACGGGTATTATTATGAGTCGAGCCAGGTGGAATTTGGTGCCTTATTTCGAGCATCTCCATAGATTTTACGGAGAGCCAATGGTTATTTCTACAAGGGCCTGCAATGCCACATAAAGTAGTAGCTGCATTGTGCATAGTACAACTTATCTTGGACCAAAATTTGTATTCGGATTTTTTCCATTCAGACCAGTTAGATTACACTTCAGAATATTTTCATAATTTATATCAGTGATTATCAATTCAGAGCACAAATTGGCAGGTGAACGAAAGAGAATCATAGGGCTAATATAAATTGAAATGTTGAACAATACCAATTCACGATACTTTTATTTTTTTGAACAAAATAAAACTGCACAACATAAAAATTAATGCATGATGCCAATTTGGCAGCAAAAATCTGGCTATAACCACACGTCGTTTCTAATGCGCATAAGTCATTTAAAAATCTCCTTAACAAGTGAACCAGATATTAACAGGTAAGTACATCTATTATCAAAGCGATGCGTGAATATTCCAAAGAAGAAACTTTATACTCAATTTAACAAACAGAATAAAGTAAATCCTTTCTCCGGAGTTTCATTGCACAGAATTGGCAGTGCTCAGAACAATTATAATAGACAACGAGTATTCAAAATTATTTATAGAAGCAAATTACAGGCATAAACAACGAAAAAAATCGATGGAGCTGTTATTATCCAAATGTCGATATATGTTACTTTACTCCATAAACAGGACGCGTCATCCGAAGTAATGAATTCACAAATAAAAAACGCATTGACTAAACGTACGTCTATCAAAAAGATGATTTTTTTTACATACAACAAACAGCTGGTTGAATGTAGATGTAAAAGATAACTTGCTTGTATTCGAAATATACAATATTATTTATTTATAAAAATGCCATACCTGGTCTTTGCGCAATGTTGATCGGGCTGGCTGATTACTAAAAAAGCGAACCCAACAGCATTTTATAATTAAAAGTAATTGTCAAACGATAGTAGACTTCCGCAATAGTTGAGCACAATAGTTGACAGCAAAAGCTATCATCTGAAAAATTCTGAATCTGCAGCTAAATTAACAAAGTAAATCAATACATAAATTGAATATAAGTTAGTGAAATGTGTGCATGTATATGCGAACATTCTCATACGAATTTCTTTCTTTCTGGTCGTTGCTTTTGTAACGACACAAAGAATTTTCCGAAATATTGCGTAAATTAAATTCATTTCGATTTACGCTGCACAAATAAGAAAAAAGCGAAACTTGCCGTTAACCAATAGTGTTGAGACTATAGTGTCTCAATAGTGTCATATATGTCTACGACATGGCCATTTAAGCACGTTGAATTTACTATGCAATTCAATTTTCGCTTTTGTCTTCTACTGTGCGTGTCTCGGAGGTGCTGCCTCCTACCTTTCACATACGCTGATTTGTGGACTTGCTTTACCATCATTTGCAACATCAGTAACACCAATCTTGTTGCTATACAACTGAAGAGACGAGCCAATTATTGCAGAACTTCAACAAAGTTACTCAGCGAGATGACAACGGCACAACAGAAGGAACCTTAACCCATGTCAACCCGAGCTGGTCACAAGTGTCTAGGAGTACTTTTGGATGTTATCACACTTATAGACCTTCTCGGCATTTGCCAGAGAACGCAAGACCGGCCCTGTTAAGCGCCCCCTAACAGTACATAACTCTTTATTTTATGGCACTCTAACCGAGTTTGTAACGTCGTACGGCATTTACTTGAAGTTGGGACGTTTACAAATTTGGCGACCGCGCCAGGATACTGAGTACTGTACTGTTTTTTTTGGTATAAATAAAATTGACTTGCTTTTTCATTTATTTGGTATTGACATTTGCGTATGCGTTTTCTTTACTCTGGTCGTGGTCTTCTGGGAATTTTGTTGGGTACATATGTTTTCTCTAAAGTCGTGGTCTTCTGGGAATTTTGTTGGGTACATATGTTCTCTCTAAAGTTGTGGACTTCTGAGAATTTTGTTGGGTATATATGTTCTCTCTTAAGTCATGGTCTTCTGGGGAATTTTTGTGGGTATATGTTCTATTCAATTTTTCTACGTACAAACTGCACCGTACGTGCTCGACAGATTCAACTGCGGAAGATTTTAATTTTGGAAGCTGTTAGTATCTACGTACAAAACTGTGAACAAACATTGATGTGTTTTGTTAAGGATCTAATTTCATCTGCGTTCTGCGCACATATCTCGACAGGTTCAACTGCGGAAGATTCTCTTCCAACTATGGAAGATGTTAATGGGAAAGTGTTTCGTTTAAAGTTTATTTATACATTTTCATCTTGTTTATAAATTTATGCTTTAAAAATCCCGTAAGATTGTTAGAATGTCAGGTCCACTTTTAAATATTGATATTCCTGTTTGGGATGGAGATAGTGAACTATTCTTTATGTGCGTTGACTCCGCTTGCTCCCCGTTTCAAGATTATGACAGTCATCAAAAACTGTCAAAAGTCTTTTTTAAACTACCCTCTGACTTGCAGCGACGGATTTTTCCTAAGCTTGAGGCCATTAGGAAGCTACTTATCCCATTTTGAGCCTACAAAATTAAGTAGAATCCTTGCTAGAAACCGACAAGATAATAAATAAATACGCACAGTTAGACATGCCAAACCTTGACTCCATCGAGATTTTAATGGAATTACGGAAAATTTGGTATAAAAACAATATTTATAACCATGAGTCTAAGGTTGTTTTTATAAACATTTTTCCAAAATCATTAAAACTATTCGCCAGACAGCTTCCCAACACTCTCTCTATAGATGACTTATCTGAGAGATATGAGTTAGAATATAGGGTTTTGGAACCTAATGTGAATCCGTCATCCTTTTGTCCACCCCGCAAGATGATAGGCTCTTCCCTTTAGAGAGGACAGTAGCGAACATGGCTGAAATTCTAGCAGGATTGGCCATAACGAAATCCAAGCTAAATCAAGTGAATGCTCGACCAAAATTCATACCTAAAACTAATTATAACGGTAGGCGGCGATCGAGATCCACTCAATCCTTTAACAGATATGCCCCAAAGAAATGGTGCTATAATCACCAGAAGTTTTTCTATTCACGCCAATTCTGTCTTTGTCGTTCCGAAGAATTTCCGAATGAGTGTCAATTTTCACAGGTGACGGAAAGGACAACCGAACACAAGCGCAGTGGTGTATCACGATCGGGAAACGTCTGGCGCAGAAAATAGAAGACCGTTCTTTCTGCGCATCAACGGCATCAACGGCATCAACGGCGCCACTGGAAAGAAACCAATTACAATCCGATATTCCTGTCGACTCCTTTTGTCCACGCCGAATTTTTCACATAGAGAACCAAGCAGACAACGCCGGTCAGAATCACCAGCCTACTTGTATGCATGACCCAGCCAAACAGCCCAACGAACTTATGCACCTTCTTGGTTTCAGAACCGGCGAAGAATTCATCGTAGACACAAGTTCAGCAGTCTCAGTTCTCGAGGGTGATTCAATGGCCGAGATGTCGCTAGGCGTTCTTCTCGCAACAGCTACAGGCGAGCCCATACCTACATAGGGCTGCCAGTATCACACCCTCAACATAGGTCTACGGAGTGAATTTTCTCACAACTTCATCATTGCTACGGTCTCACAAAATATAATAGGCCTTGATTTCCTTTTGAAATTTCGGCTCATTGTTGATCTCGCCAATCAAAAGATCATCGACCCCTCCACCGGACTTGAGCAAAGTTTTTGTAAACTTGCCTCCGAGCGTTTGTAGCTACAGGTCATTCAGCCAATCCCAGTGCATCATTCTGCAGACATGTCTGCAGCTCTTTGAAAACACAAGTCACATTTCGATCTTAACAAATCAGAGCTACGAGTCTCCAACACGATGCACCATATCGTCACGAAAGGACAATCTATTGCACTCAAGATGCAAGCACTGGCCGCCGCTAAACTGAAAGCTGCCCAAAAGGAATTCTCAAGGCTTTTGGAAGAGAGAACCATCAGACCATCGAAAAGTTCATGGGCGTCACCACTGCACATAGTCTCCAAATCAAACGGATCGTACAGAGCCTGCGGATATTACCGTAAGCTAAATTCAGTGACAAAATCTGATGCATATCCTATTCCATATATTAACACCTTACTTGAAAAACTCAACGGCAGCAATTTTTTCTCAGTGATTGACCTCAGACAAGCCTACCATCACATCGCGGTAGCACCAGAGGATATTGAAAAGACTGCAGTCATCACTCCATTTGCCTTTTCGAATATATTTACATGCCTTTTGGACGTAAGTGTGCTACACAGACTTTTCAAAGATTCCAGGCCTTTCAGGACAACTTTATCCTTTGTGCAGGCACCAGCGGAATCGAAAAGGACATAGGAAAAATTCTATCATTGCTTGGTCATCCGACAAGAGGAATTACTTCGACTCGCCATCAACTCCTTAGCAAATGCCAGAATACTAACGCATCCAGATTTTCAACGACCATTTCTACTCACGGCAGATGTTTCTGAATTCGATATTGGAGCAACCTCGGAACAAGAAATCGACGGAGTTCGGAAGCCTATCAGTTTCTAGTCGCGTACTCTCCAACCAGTAGAAAAGGGATACGACATTTTCGGTCGAGAACTCCTCGCCATCCACGATGCAGTGCGCCATTTTATCAGCATCATTGGCAGTAGCAGATTTGTTGTTTTCACAGATCATGCACCATTAGTTACCGCACAAGTACCTTGCCAGATTACAGAAATAGCTTTCACGTAAAAGGCGAACAAAACTTCAATGCAGATGCCCTTTCCAGACCAGAAGTATCGCTACAACCACCTTCGCCGTCGCCATTCACTGTCAACTCCGTGACAATCGGTGAACTTGCGCTAACGCCATCCCTCCTGCAAACGAAACAGCGCGCTGACATTCACATTCAAAGATCAATAGCCCGTCATCCAACCAAGATCATATACCGTCTCTGGGAAGGCTTACCATTTGTTTACTTCACGGGTACGCAGCCCAACAAGCCAGTTCTGCCGACCAGCCTTCAGAGGAAAGTTCTCGACTCAATTCACTCAATTTCTCACCCAGGAAACCAAGCGACTGTCCGTCATCTCACACATCGTTTCTGGGATCACAGACAGAATGCTAAACGATGGGTCTCCGAGTATGTCATTTGCCAGAAAAACAAGATCACACGGCACATTCGTTCTAAGTTGCAACATTTTCGAACTACTTAAATTATCGCTCGATGACACACTGATGCAGTCGCTCGGTCTATTTCGACGAATTATTCTGTTTGAATGCTTCTCAATCCCAGTCTGACCAGGTGAACTAAACAGACTGCAGTTATCCATCATGTAGTCGATATGCAAATTCGGGCATCGGCATAATTGTTGCGCTCACTTCTATTTGGCGAGTGGTCCGTAGAAGGTGAACTTGGTTGTGAATGACGAAAATGACAACCACTCCCTTTTGCGTTTTGTGCATCTGCCAATGACGTATATGACGACGCGCGAGACGAATGCTTTATTTTTCCGGCCATCTGGCGTCTTAAATCACGACATTTCTGCTCACTGCGTTGCCTTATAATGTCTGCTTCTCCCCTAATAAGCTGATTTAATTATGTGGAGAAGATCGATTTTAATAATAACACATCTTGGCCTGAATTAATGAATCTATACAGAAGCCAAATTAACGGCTAACTTGTTAGCATATATATATATATATATATATATATATATATATATATATATATATATATATATATATATAAAGTGAACCCTAGAAAGAATAAATACTTAAACGATAGGATGATCCACATAAACAATCGCCTAAAATAAGCAGATAACTTTATTTTCTTCGGATTTCTTACCTATTTGTAAATTAGTTCATTTACACGTAAATAAATAATGGCATAAATTTTGCGAAAATTTTAAGCCCGAGTATAAAGATGTTTTTCTTAAACACTATCTAAGTACAATAAAGCCATGATTTAAAATCAAAATGTGAGGACGATTTTCATGCAGTCAAACCTTAAAAAACTTTATTCGAAATCGATTTTAATACTGTTTAAAAAAGTACGCATGAGCTTGTAATTTTCAACCTTCCATTATTTCAATCGACCGAAAAGGTATGCATGGCACCAGCTCCAAATGCCGAGGCCTCAATATACCCGAAGTGAATGCGAAAATGATTTTGATCTACCCTTCTTGTCCTGTATAAACTACAATTTGACTAGATCCGCTATGCCTAAAGTATAAATACGCTATGTACTAAAAAATCGTTCAAGCTGAATTTTTCACAATTTTAAACGAGGATTAATATGCGAATCGTGCACTAAAAAACTATAAATAAGCAGAAAGCAATTCCGCGCGTGAAAACAAGCAGAAAAAGTAATAAAAACAAGAACAATGGAAAAAAGCTTATATTTACATCTAACTGGTTGTTTAACCGAAGAATTTTGGATTCCTTGACTGATTGACTTTGTTCCAGATCTGTACACGTCCGCTTTATTTAAGAGAATTCATCTTCCCAAACGTTCTTTTTCTCTTTTAGCGCATATTCTTGCTCTTTTAACTGAATAATGAGCTCACCGTCTTTTATGAAATATAGCTAAACACAACGTTTCAATCTATCAAGGTAATTGGAATAAATTGCTCTAAAAGTAAACGTAAAATCTACGCCTTCGTAAAAGTGATTTATTATAATTTAGAAAAGACACCCATGAGAAAGTAACGTGTAAATTTATTCATGGATTTCTTTTTAGCTAAACAGCAACAAAATTTTCACTAATATATATATATATATATATATATATATATATATATATATATATATATATATATGTCTAATTAGGAAGAAAATACACATTAATAACAAAGTGGATAAAGGCCATTTGTTTCATTAATACTAATCGTCGATTTACAATCATACATATATATACATTTTGGGTTTACAATTGATTATGCTAGGGGTAACAAATCTGACTCGCTTTTACTCCTGTTTATTGTTTTGTCTGGTTGGTAAGTGTGTATGCGTTTGTCGTTGTGTGTGTGCGTGTTTGCGTGTTTAGGTCATTCTCGCTGTATTCCAAAGTGATGTCTGCGATTTGGTCATTATTGTTTTGATGGCTTGAGAATTAACCATTTGTGCGCATTGTTCGCTGTGACATATACGAGTGCTATTTTTCCCAGTGTAGTTGATCGTTTCACATTGTTGCGCAAATACGTATTTTTCACATGGTAACAGCGCCAGTGTGGATTGAAGTGTTGAACGCTCATACTGTTTGGAAACTTCTGTCAACGTATGCGCCTCTGTTATTTCCACTTCAGTTTTTTGCCAATACGATTTTATGTTTGTTGATTCTAGTCGAGGGCCTGTTTGGTCTTGTGCTGGACAAAACAGCACATTGACGAACTCAGAAAACTAAAATCAGACAAATCCATACGACTAGCCACACCCGACAAAGGATCAAGAATTGTCATACTTGAAGCCGACGCTTATAATAAGTCCCAGAACGATATCATAAATGATCAATATAAATTTAAGCAAGATATCAAAGAGAAAGATGATTCAACAAACATCGAATCAAGAATTAATGCAATTTTGAAGAAGATGGAGAAACACGTTTTAACATCAGTGACTGATTCCGATATTAGATCAACACTCATAGAAGATATCCAAAAGGCAAAACCCGTCGGGACAAACACCGCAAGATTGTACGGCAAACCAAAAACACATAAAGCCTTGACAGCCTCAGGAGCTCCCTCGATGCGGTCTATTATGTCAATGATCAACGCTCCACAACATAAACCAGCCAAGTTTCTCTGCAAATTACTTCAACCAATTCGGAGCATCATAAACGCAAACATTATCAAGGACTCCTTCGAACTAGCAAATGAACTGAAGGGGAAGAACACCCTACGGAATAAAATGGTCTCGCTTGAGGTCTCATCCTTATTTACAAACATACCACTGGATAAGACAACGGAGATCTTGTGTGACCTTATCAAAAATGAGTTCTTTGATTTCTCTATAGACACCAATGACATCAAAGACCTCATATTAGCATGTACTAAAAATGTGCAATTTACATTTGAAGGGATATACTACTGCCAGATCAATGGTGTAACCATGGGAAGTTGCATCGCACCCCTCCTGGCAGATGTTCACATGTATCATCTGGAAAAAACGAGACTAAAATGTATAATTGACCAGTGCGCACTCTACAAAAGTTATGTAGATGATATCTTGTTGTTCATCTCAGAAACAGCAGACCCTTCCGAAATCCTCAAACAAGCAAATGGAGCCGATCCAGACATTAAGTTCACTCTCGAGGTAGAGAAGGACGACATTTTACCCTTCCTTCACATGAAACTCACTCGAGAAGGAAACGGGGATTTGACACTGGCCATATATAGAAAATTCCACTTTCACCGGACAATACATACACTACAACAGCAGTGTGCCAAAATCCCACAAAAGAAACTTAGTAAACAACCTAGCAAACAGAATCAGGAAGATCTGCTCTGAACACAAGATTGAGGAAGAACTGGGCTACCTCAGGAAAATTTTGCTAATGAACAACTACCCAGAGCGTTTCATTGATGTCAACATCAGACCACGGCAGATTCGTACTAGAGAGGATAACGTCAAGCAGGTTTTCCTAAACATACCATTTAGAGACGACGTACTAGCCTTAATAATTGCACGGCGGCTGTACAGTATAACTAAGGAGAACTTTCCCAGTGTTAAATTTAATGACATTTAGTACACAGAGAATCATGGGGTTGGAGCCAAAGATCATGTGCCAATTCTTTCCAAATCATTGATATTCTACAAATTCTCATGTATGTGCGGTAGCACATATATCGGACGTACGAAGAAGCAATTGATAAGCAGAATCCAGCAACATTTGCCACAGAAATTGATTTGAAAAGGCTTGGCACCGTCAGGAAAATCAGATATTTCCGATCATATATTGGCAACGGGGCACTCAATCAATTCGACCAATTTCACAATTCTACATAAAGCAAAATCAGAAAAATTATTATTTATTTATGAAACCCTTTATATAAAACAAAAAGCATCTGACCTTAATATTCAAAATTTTCATCAATATGATATTCTAATCGACTGGCCAAGAATAAAAAAATTCAACAACAATCTACTAGTATTCAGTTAAGACCAAACAGGCGCACGACTACAATCAACAAATATACAATCGGATTGGCAACAAACTGAAGTGGAAATAACAGAGGCGCATACGGTGGAAGAAGTTTCCAAACAATATGAACGTTTAACACTTCAATCCACACTGGCGCTGTTACCATGTGAAAAATACGTATTTGCGCAACAAGGTGAAACGAACAACTACCCTGAGGAAAAAAGCACTCGTAAATGTAACAGTGAACAATGCGCACAAATAGTTAATTCTCAAGTATTTTTTGAAATTTTTTCGCGGTGTGTTAGCTTCAATCATTCCAATGCCGCGTTTTGCGTACTCGGGTAATAGCTGTACACGAGCAGTTACACAAAGATCCGATTGATCACAATTTCCAATTTTGTTTTGGATTTGAATGGGCTGACTTCTTCGTTCAACTGTAAATGCGGTTCTATCACATCTTTGTTTACTGGCGACGTTTCGGTGCCTACTTTCCAGCACCATCCTCAGGTAACAATAGTACAAGGATCACAATAGCAGATTTAAGCAAATGTGGTAACCTCGTTCCAAAACCATTCTGTTTATGTATATTTGACTCAACACTAGTTTTAATCATAGAATTTGTCTCAGTAACTAAACTCAATATATACCTATTTATTATTAGCAGACCAATCATTACCTCACCTATACATAATCTCATCTCGTATGCAGAATATTGTAGGGAAGAGAGACAGTATCGAACCTTTTGTTATTTGTTATAACTGTATTGCTACTATGTCACGGTAATCAAAATTCAAAAATGATAAAACTAAAAGCTTGACTGTCATATACTGTATTTTATTCAAAGCCTGGAAACCCTAATGTATACAATGGTGTATGAGGTATTGCGCACATAGCAACAAATTAGTTCAAATATGGAGCAACAAGTTACGTAGATTGATGGAGAGTGAATGTCATAGCGACGCTTAGGTGAACGATTAAAGAGAGAAAGATAGAGATAGTATGGACAACTAACGTTTTTCAAAAAACTAATCGTAAGCACAAAGCAAAGTTAATCAAATCTTAGAAATAATTGCATAAGAATATTTGCTCTTATGACTAAAATAATTCATTATATCTACATACATATATATATATATATATATATATATATATATATATATATATATATATAATATAATCGTAACACCTTTATATATATATAATATATATATATATATATATATATATTTAGAAGAAGGACCATTGTTAATTGTTAAACATGAATATTTTCTATTCTTATTATTATTATTATTTAATCGTTCACCTAAGCGTCGCTATGACATTCACTCTCCATCCATCTACGTAACTTGCTGCTCCACATTTGAACTAATTTGTTGCTATGTGCGCAATACCTCATACACCATTGTATACATTAGAGTTCCCGGCTTTAAATAAAATACAGTATATGACAGTCAAGGTTTTAGTTTTATCATTTTTGAATTTTGATTACCGTGACATGGTAGCAATAAAGTTATAACAAATAACAAAAGGTTCGATACTGTCTCTCTCTCCTATAAGATTCTGCATACGAGATGAGATTATGTATAGGTGAGGTAATGTTAGGTCTGCTAATTATAAATAGTTATATATTGAGTTTAGTTACTAAGACAAATTCTATGATTAAAACTAGTGTTGAGTCAAATATATATAAATAGAATGGTTTTGGAACGAGGTTACCACATTTGCTTAAATCTGCTATTGTGATCATTGTACTATTGTTGCCTGAGGATGGTGCTGGAAAGTAGGCATCTAAACGTCGCCAGTAAACAAAGATGGGATAGAACCGCATTTCCAGTTGAGCGAAGAAGAAGTCAGCCCGATCTAAGCCAAAAGAATATTAGAAATTGTGATAAATCGGATCTTTGTGTAACTGCCCGTGTACAGCTATTACTCGCGTACGCAAAACGCGGCATTGGATGAGTAAATTCTCAAGCCATCAAAACAATAATAACCAGATCTCAAACATCACTTTACAATACTGCGAAAATGACCTTTACATGCAAACAAGCACACACACAAACACAAACGCATACACACTTACCAACCAGCAACAACAAGGAACAGGAATAAAAGCGAGTCAGATTTGTTAACACTAGCATAACCAATTGCAAACCGAAAATGTATATCTATGTATGATTGTAGAGCGATGATTAGTATTCACGAAATAAATGGTCTTTATCCAATTTGTAAATAATGTGTTTTTTCTTCCTAATTAGACACACATATATATATATATATATATATATATATATATATATATATATATATATATATATATATATATATATATATATATATCTTCATTTTACCCTTCCTGTCGGCAAAAAAGGAAATTTTATCATATATAAGAAATTTTTTTGCATAGTTTTCTCAAGTATCTACTAATGAGCATATCAATAAACATAAATTGTAAAGCAAAACAAGATAGAAATATGTGGACATAGAGAGAGCGCGAAAAACGTAAACCAATCAATTTCGTGCGTCACATCCAGTTCAAGCTTAATGCTTGTACGTGCTTCTTTGGCTTGCATAAATCCGGCTGCAATTTGTTTATTCATAAGGCTTCGTATGTTGCTGGCTCCCTTTTGATATTGCATTTATTTATTACTTTGAATGATACGTCTGGAGAACATAAGTTCAATGTTTCGATGATGTGTTGCGCAATAGCAGACGTGTATTCACCATTTGATTTATAACAGGCGTTTAACTAACAATGCTCTTTTATTCGAGTAATTAACTGTCTGGCCGATGAGCCTACGTAAGTTAATCGACAACTTGCGAATGTATGTTGGTAAATAATATCTAATATCGACATTAACGGCTGTTTCTTTTTGATTGCTGGTAAAGGCAAGTATGTTACCCTAAATAACACTCGTAGTTTAGCTGCATTAAATGTGCGTGTTAATGGCGCTTCAACTTTCTTTTGTACCATTCGGGAAACTGCATCCCCATTAAATGGGATTTTTAGGTAGACTATTTTCTTTTTTGGCCCGTAATACGTCTGTTTCTTTTTAATTCTCCTTTTAATAATTGATTCAATTAATTGTCTGGGATAGCCATTAGACATTAATTCGTTGATTGCTTCATTATATTCATGTTCTTTTGAATTTTGACTAACCAACCTGTTAATTCTTGAAAAGCAGCCACGAACTGTTGATAATTTATCTTGATTTGGCACAAAACTGCTGTAATGCAAATACTGTGCAAACCATGTTGGCTTAGTGTAAAGTGTTCTTTTTAATTTGCCATTAGTTTCTTTCTTTAATAATATATCTAGGAAAGGCAGACAGTCATCTTTCTCGTTCTCTGATTGGAAGCCGATATTCTTATGTGCTGTGTTGAAACTTTAAAGCAATGTTCGTGATTGCGACCTGTTCTTAAGTACAAAAAATATATCATCCACGTACCGCATACATTGAGCACATTTACTTATGTCACTCTTTAATGATGTGTTCTCTAGGTGCCCTAGAAAACTCTCAGCCAACACAGGAGATAAGGGACTTCCCATTGCCACACCATCAGCCTGTTTTTAGATGATATCATTTAAACGAAACTGTACGTTTTTCGTGCATAATGAGATAAGCTTACGTAGAGTTTGACCTGGCACCGGCGATGGTAATATATCATGTTCTACCGCTTTGACTATAATGTCAATGGTTTCATCAATTGGAACATTTGTAAACAAAGACGTAACATCAAAAGATACCATAAACTTTTTTTAAAATATTTATATCTTGAATTTTTTTTACAAACTCAAACGATTCGGCAACTGAATAATTACCTAGTAGTTAACGTAACGGTTCAATTAAATGAACTAGCCATTTAGCTAGTGCATGAAACGGAGAATTTACCATTGATGAAATTGGCCTCATAGGGCAATCTTTTTTGTGTTTTTTGGGTTATCCGCACATTGTTTGTTTAGAACGTTGTCCTATGAGGCCAATTTCATCAATGGTAAATTCTCCGTTTCATGCAATAGCTAAATGGCTAGTTCGTTTACTTGAAGCATTACGTAAACTAATAGGTAATTATTCAGTTGCCGATTCGTTTTAGTTTGTAAACAAAATTCAAGATATTAATGTTAAAAACAAGATTATGGTATCTTTTGATGTTACGTCTTTGTTTACAAACGCTCCAATTGATGAAACAATTGACATTATAGTCAAAGCGGTAAAACACGACATACTACTAACGCCGGTGCCAGGTCACACTCTACGCAAGTTTATCTTATTATGCTCCAAAGACGTACAGTTTCGTTTTAATGGAAGCATCTACAAAATAAGCATAACAAAATAATCAAATTTAAAATCCACTATCTATATAAAGTCAGCGTTTGATAGTTTGGAAAATGATAAGACGATTGTGTTCCAAAAATTGATCCGTCAAAGTATCGACCTCAAAGTGGAGGATTTGTGACTTTTGGAAGGGATCACAAATCGTGCAATGATCCAACTGCACATGGAAAGAAAAGAATATAAATTATAAGAATCATTCAGTAGATAACTAAAGTATTTACTTTAATGAATAGTGTACTATTTTAAAATAATTTTACATTGAATAAAAGAAAAAAATAATTTCAATTCAATTTATTTTACGATAGAAAACGCCTAGTAGAAAAGATAAAAACCTTTCATTTTTATTTGAATCACCGGATTTATTTCTCTACGATTGGGTAATACGTTAGCGCCGTTGACTTTTTAAAATGTTAGCCAGTAGGACGGAATACAATCTAAGTTTAGATCGATTATCTTTACAATCGGTTTAAAAATTAATTTGGATATTAACTCTGTATTGCTTTGCATGCTTAAATCTGTCCTTGTGATTAGTTTACCGCGTGTTATTAGATCTCTGAAAATGGTGCTGGAAATGAAGTACCGAAACGTTAATCAGCCAGGGTTAACTCGAGTTTCGTTTCCGTTGGTTAGTTCAAATGGTGTAGAAGCCTTTGGAGGGATGACACCACGAAGCTTAGCTCAACGCGTACAAGGAAATGAGGATTAATTGGGGCAATGTGGAGCTGAGAGTGCGAACCAACTTATGACTTTTTGATAGCTATTTCCTGAGTTTATCTTATTTTCTATCGCTTTCTATGTAAATTTCTATGTAAGTTTGCATATAAAAAGAAATTGCAGAAAGTGTGTGACTTCAGAAACGCAGGGCAGTAGTTAGAAAAATATTCGATGATTGCCCAATAACGACGAAACCGGTCTACTAGATTAATAGAGTTTGCTGCCATACGTATGCTCAGATTAGACTAACAAGCACACAAGAAAATTCTTAAAATACACTTTCTCTATATGGCTTGGTGTCTGTTTTATAAATGCAGGTCGGTTGTGGTCAGTTGTAACTTTAGATCGACAAAAGTATCAAATAGGCTTATACTTAAGGAAAGGTTATTCAATAACTATAGAATGGTGTTTAATTAATAATTGCATATAGTGCGTAGCTTGGGTGGCGCAGTAGATAATTTGCATTCCCCCGAAGCAACTTTTTCCCAGTTTGAGCCCCATTCGCAACAATATTGGCAAGTATTTGATGCGTTTCCAATAAGTACGAAATCGGTCTACATAATGGCGCATAGCACTCCTTATAGCGCAGATCACTCTTTCGGAAAGAAAGTTAGAACCACGAAAACCCTTCGAGGAAACTGCTAGAGCCTAATGGCCTAGAACGATATCCTCGTTAAAGAATCGATTTGAGGAGCACAATGCCTTCACCTATGTGACTGCTTTCAAATTTAGCCTTGTTCTCATGTAGAGTAGAAAGCAATAATGCACACGTTTACATTGCACAGAGCAGTATTCAAAAATACACAATATCGTAAAATTTAACAATGTGTACAGAATATAAGAAAAATCATGTATCCACTCGCAGTAAAATTCTGCAGAATTAATAAAATACATCAAAACTAAGCCATCATGTACGATAGTTACAATCTAATGTGCACATTCGTTTCCTGCTTACAGGCCACTTATTATTAGGAGAGAGTATTACGTCCTACACCCACTATATATATAATTGAATGATTTCTTGATTACCGCAAAAAGTGATAACTGATATCGATCGAGGCCAGAGTATGTAAATTTGCTGGAGAAACATCTTTCAGAAGTAGTTGTAATTCTCAATATTTATGAATTTTAGTATAACATGGCATCTATTAATTTGTCATCATATACCGTCTCGGTAATCGTGGTGTTCGTGTCAGGTACTTACACGATAGCAATAATGTTGTTACTCTTTACAATCTCCATATAATGAGATGGCTTTGAAGATGCATTGTCGATGAATTTATATGAAATTAACATCACTACTCTAGGTTTTCACATTTATATAGGAGATTGTACCTTCCAATTGTCTCACATTCCTACCCCAATTATATAGTGGGTATAGGGCATACTACCGGCTCCTATTGATGTGCCCATAAAATTATACCTTCCGTTCATTCTGGCTTTGGTTTATCCTTCTAGATCTATTTGAACTAATTTGCTATTAGGTACCCAACACATAATATATAATAGAATGAATATATGTTGTACGACGATTGTTTAAATACATTGGGATTGGTGTTTAATTCAAACACAAAAACTTGATTCAAATAATTGTTACCACCACCGGCGCAAACAATGATTTTTTATTTAAATCAAGTTTGCGAGCTTGAAGTAAACACCAATCTAATTGTATTTAACCAGTCGTCGAACAACATAACAAAACTACCGCCAGCCGCAACGCACTGACTCGTTTTGACCTTCCATGATCATAATCAGAGTACGACGGCTAACTGACTATCGAGGATCAAACCGCATTGTACATATATTGAAATCAAATTTGACATACATTGAACTTAAACGAACATTGGTTGCGCGGGTGGTGATAACAATTATTATAATCAAGGTTGCGGTCTTGATAAACATCTGACCTGACATTATACAGTAGTCATAGTGGTGGTCGACGTTTGTTGAACTTCATTGCCGACTTGTTGCGATAGGATTGAACCTGGTACGTTGGGAATCTGGTGCTCTAAGTGGTTAGAGCACCAGATTCCGAAGCAGACGTGCCCAGGTTCGTATCCTGTCCGCGGCAAATTCTGGCCAGTACTTGATGAGTTCCCAATAAGGACGAAACCGGTCTACTGGATGAATTGCCTTTCTACACTATACAATTCTTAGTTTATACTGACATATGTACGTAATTAATGGGTCAGGTGTTTACATTGAACTTGACTGGAAATGTCGGCTACACAATTTCTATGCAGTCACGAACATTAACTGTTTGCAGCTTTCGCCCCATATACATATATAGGCAATACAATTTAACAATAATTGATTGCGCGGGTGGTGGTAACAATTATTTAAAAATTATTATAAAATAATTGTTTAGTTGTATTACCAATATAAATAAGTGACAAAAGTTGAAAAAATTTGTTTATAATTGCACAGAAGCTGCGTAGCTGACATTTCCAGTCAAGTACAATCCAAGCGAGACTACTGGACGTGAGAGACGCATAACTAACTTTGCTTTCCATAAATATGTATTGCAGGTTGCTTCACGCTAGACAGTATGCCGTCGTACTCTCATGATAATCTTGGAAGGCCGAAACGCGTCAGTACGTATGACTATCGTTAGTTTTGCTATGCTGTTCAAAGACTGATTAAATGAGGTAGGATTGGATTTTACTTCAAGCTTGAAATCATGATTCAAAGAATTGTTTCCAACACCTACGCAATCAATGATTGTTTAATTGCATACATATTATTTATCCGCAACAAACCGCATCTAATATCAAACCGAGTTTGCGGTTAATTGAACTTCTTTTCTTTAATTTTATCGTGTAGTTTTCTTTAAATCGTATCTGAATGCCACGAAATTTGACTGGATTCATCTATCTGGCACACTCCACTGTAGTGCATGTTACTATTCTGGAACAAATGACTGAAATACACAATAATTGATTGCGCGCATAGTAATAAGAACTATTTTAATCAAGTCTGCGAGCTTGATATAAATAACAATCCCATTATATATGTATATATATAACTATCAATATAAACTAAGTATTGCTTAATGTAGAAAATACAATTAATAAAGTAGACCGGGTTTGTCCTTATTGGGTACACTCAAGTTCCGTCAGCAGCAAATTCTGTAGATTACTTGCAGTGTTCCCAATACGGACGAAACCGGTCCACTGGATGACTGGTCTTTCTTACATTATACGATGTTTATTTTAAACTGATGAATGTACATACAATGGAATTTGTGTCCATATATATTTTGTGTAGTGTACTGCAGGGTGGCTCATTGGTTAGACCACCATATTCCGAAGCAGCTGTGCCCAGGTTCAAGCCTTGTCTGCGGCAAATTATAGCCATTGCGTGACGAGTTCCCAATGAGGACGAAACCAGTCTACTGGATGAATTGTGTTTTTAACACTACGCAATACTTAGATTATACTGGCAAATGTTTGGACATAATAGGTTCGGTGTTTATATCAAGATCGTAACCTTGATTAAAGTGCTTCACGTTTATATATTGAAACAATCTACATCGACATCCTTACTTGTCTAACAAGTTGGAATTAGATTATCTATAGATTAACATTAATGTTCACTGGTTAGAGAATGCAACTTGATAATTTAGTAAAACATGGGAAGTTTTCATATGGTCTAGTATTGTATAAAAGCAAAAATTTGGTAAATTTTGGTGGATGAAGATGGACATTAGACATATAGGTTGCTTTTATTTGAGCATAAATTATATTACAAAAGGACTTGTCTAAATACTATAGATCAGTTGACTTTATAAACGTCTTCACTCGATACTCCTTATGAAATGATGTAGCTCGAGAAGTATAAATGCAAACGTAGAATAATATAGTAATAGATATCTGAATAGGGCCATGTGGATGTATAGGTGGATGCCTGTTATGGTTAAAGTAAAACTAGAATTGGTTAATAGAAAGTTGTATTAATAGGTCCAGACGTGTCTAGGTTACTTGTTTCAATTAGTCTACGTCGTCTTTGCGCTTCACGTGAATCATACACTAGAGAAGGACAGGCCGGATTACGCTCAGGACGAGGTTGCATAAATAAGATTTTTACGTTAAGAAAAGTTCTTGAACAACAAAATTTATTTCACCGTCCCACAATAGCCGTATTTGTAGACTTCAAGGTTGCATTTGACCCGGTTGTTCTCAATGCTTTATTCCATATTATGTCGAAAAATGGTTTTGAAGTTCTCACGGGTGGTAAACTAGTCGATCTTGCCTATGCGGAATATATCGCACTATTATTCGAAATGCGAGATGCTGTTCAGGCCACCTTAAAAGGTTAGAAGACGTTGTTCCTTCTCTAGTTATGATATTTGCACCCTCCAAATGTGAGAAACACTTACAGAATCACCCACCACTCACTTCAACTCTGCGAGTGTAGAATAAAGATCTAGAGATAGTTGAGACGTTTACGTATCTTGAGAGCTCTATCAATAACTTGTGCAACATATTTGAAGAGGTGAGAATGAGAATCGCGAAAGTTACATTAGATTTCTCGAACATTCGCCATTTAAAGAGAAACTCGAGTATTTCACTCAATCATAGAGGTGTCTACAATGCATATGTTGATGATTTTAGACGCTTTCAGGCATTCGACCATCGTTGTTTAAGATGCACTCTTCAAGTACTTGCCACAACTACTGTGCAGTGGCTCGAACCAGAGCATATTCGCATCAGAATTTGGTGCTCGTCCACTGCGCAACCCGAGCGACGCAATATATACAATTTTCAATTATATAAATAGTTACGCATTTTGGTCTGTTTTCTGTTAATGTGGGGCTTATTTTGCACCGCTTTCGATAGAAATTTTCAACTGGCTATCCTCAATTTATAAACACGAAAAGGACACTTCGCGAACTGCGGAAATGATAAGCATTACATTAGTATGGCAATAAATTCTTTTTTAAATTTTTTTATCGAAAGTGATGCAAAATATGATTCATTTTAAGGAAAGACTGTCCGAAAAACATAAGTTGGTGTACAATAAGAAATTTCATGAAGCATAGAATGCGTGCAAGTCTATGAACGCAATGTGCCTCGGTCGCGACAATTATGACAAGAGTACTGATATGATAAAATTAAATATAAATAAATAATTTAATTACTGCATATTTCTCTATTTAAGAAAATTAATTTTTTAATCATATTTCCGGTAAATCGGTTGAAAATATGTAGCGAAAGCGCAATTATATAATTTAAAAAATTTTTATTAAATTTTTATCGGCTAATAAGTTTTTTGTGTATTTGACGCATAACACTTACCTTATTACATGTCGAAGAGCCCAGTAAAACCACAGTTAGTCCTACGTAAACACGCGTAGATAGCATGAATTATAAAAAAATAGTGTCAATTTTATAGGTCATTTGATGAACGCAGTTATTAATGTTTACAGTTAATTTGTTGGCTATATTTGTTTACATTTCACGCAGAGGTAAACAAATGATCACGTTTCCCGATGAGTAATCTGTTGGGCAATGCCATTTATTTCATTTTCTAATGTGCGCATACTTCTCAGCGATTTAAGGCGAACGCAGTCATTAGATATTCGTCATATTATAGTCAAGCAAAATAATAAGGTTAGATGATTTATTACGTTCCATAATTAAAAATTGTTAAAGTTGGAATATTTTGTGAGCTTCACATAACATATATCAAATATTTCGATTTGTAAAAGAGATATTTTCAAATTTCAAATGGTATAGAGCCAATTTTAGTTATAAATTTTATGCTCACATCCCTTCAATAACAGTTTATGCAATATGTCTCTAAAATGTAATTTTCTCCGTTGCAAGTAAACATTATCGATGAACATTTATACAGCCAACATTGAAATGATTTTGAGCTAGTCAGACTATTTCATGTGATATATAAGATCTGATGATTAATGAAGAATAATTTCACTAGGAATGTGTGACTTAGTGTTCATTCGTAGTCCACAGGTAACTTGGAATTTCACGGTTTTACGGCAGTGAAGCATCAGTGTATCATATTTTCCAATGCCGCGTTTTGCGTAAGCGGCTTGTAGCTTTGCACCGACAGTTTCACTAGGATCTGATTATCAAAATTTCTATTTCCGTTTTGTCTTCGATCAGGCTGAGCTTGTATTCGTCCCAATCACATCTTTGTTTACTGGCAAGGTTTCGGAACGAAAATCCCCGTTCCATATATAAACACAGAAAAATACTCACAATAGCAGATTTAAGCAAATGTGGTAACCTCGTTCCGAAACCATTCTAATTATATTTCATTTGTTTGACTCACCACTGGTTATAAACATATATTTCATCTCAGTAACTTAACTCAATATATGCATATGTCTAGCGCACATGAATGCCCTCACTCAACAATAAATTATTATTTTTCCTATTTTCTTCTTGTTGATTTGACCATTTAATCGAATTGTTTATTTATTTAGAGAATACTAAACATCGCTCTAAAATCATTCATTTGTATACATTCTGGGTTTTCAATTAATTATGCTAGTGGTAACAAATCTGACTCGCTTTTAATTCTATTTCTTGGTTTGGCTGATTGGTGAGTGTGTATGCGTTTGTGTTTGTGTATGTGCCAAGTTTGCATATAAAGCACATTCTCGCTGTATTGCAGAGTGATTTCTGAGATCTGGTCATTATTGTTTTGATGGCTTGAGAGTTAACCATTTGTGCGCGTTCGCTGTTACATGTACGAGTGATATTTTCCCAGTGTAGTTTATCGTTTCACCTTGTTGCGCAAATTTGTTTTTTGCATATGGTAACAGCGCCAGTGTGGATTGTAGTGTTGTACGCTCATATTTTTCGTAAACTTCTTTTACCGTATGCGCCTCTGTTATTTCCTCTTCAGTTTGTTGACAATACGATAGAATGTTTGTTGATTCTAGTCAAGGGCCTGTTCGGTCTTGCCTGGATACTAGTAGATTGTTGTTGAATTTTGTTAATCTTGGCCAGTCGAAAAGAATATCATGTTGATGAATCTTTTGAATATTTAGGTCAGATGCTTCTTGTTTTATATAAACACGTTTTAGCATCGGTGGCTGATTCCAATATTAGATCAAAATTCATTGAAGACATCCAAAAGGCAAAACCCTTCGGAACAAACTCCGCAAGATTGTATGGCAAACGAAAAACTCATAAAGCCGTGATAGCCTCAAGAGCTCCGTCCATGCGGCCTATTATGTCAATGATCAACACTCCACAACATAAACCAACCAAGTTTCTCTGCAAAATACTTCAACCAGTACGAAGCATCATAATTGCAAACGCTATCAAGGATTCCTTCGAACTAGCAAATGAACTGAAGGAGAATAACATTCAACAGAATAAAATGGTCGCTTGAGGTCTCATCCTTATTTACAAACATAACACTGGATATGACAACAGAGATTTCGTGTGACCTTATGAAAAATGGGTTTTTGATTTCCCTATAGACACCAATGACATTAAAGACCTCATATTAGCATGTACGAAAAACATGCAATTAACATTTGAAGGGATATACTATCGCCAGATCAATTGTGTTGGTATGGGAAGCTCTATTGCACCCCTCCTGGCATATGTACACATGTATCATCTTGAAAAAACGAGCCAAAAATGTATAATTGATCAGTGCGCACTCTACAAAATATATGTAGATGATATGTTGTTGTTCATCTCAGAAGCAGCAGACCCTTCCGAAATCCTCGAACAAGCAAATGAAGCCGATCCAGACATTAAATTCACTCTCGAGGTAGAGAAGGACGACATTTTACCCTTCCTTGACATGAAACTTACTCGAGAAGGAAACGGGGATTTGACACTGGCTATATATAGAAAATCCAGTTTCACCGGGCAATACATTCATAAAACAGCAATGTGCCAAAATCCCACAAAAGAAACTTAGTAAACAACCTAGCAAACAGAATCAGGCAGATCTGCTCTGAACACAAGATTGAGGAAGAATTGGGCTACCTCAGGAAAATTTTGCTAATGAAAAACTACCCAGAGCGTTTCATTGATGTCAACATCAGACCACGGCAGATTCGTACTAGAGAGGATACCGTCAAGCAGGTTTTCCTAAACTTACCATTTAGAGGCGTCGTACCAGCCTCAATAATTGCACGCCGGCAGAATAGAATAACTAAGGAGAACTTTCCTAGTGTTAAAGTTAATATGACATTAAGTACACAGAGAATCATGTGGTTGGATGCCAAAGATCAATTGCCAATTCTCTCCAAATCATTCATAGTCTACAAATTCTCATATATGTGCGGTAGCACATATATCGGACGTACGAAGAAACAATTGATAAGCAGAATCCAGCAACATTTGCCACAGAAATAATTAACAAAGGCTTGGCACCGTCAGGAAAATCAGCTATTTCCGATCATATATTGGCAACGGGACACTCAATCAATTCGACCAATTTTTAAATTCTACATAAAGCAGTATCAGAAAATTCTTATTTGTTTATGAGGCCCTTTATATAAAACAACAAGCACCTGACCTAAATATTTAAAAGTTTCATCAACATGATATTCTTATCGACTGGCCACGAATAAGAAAATTCAACAACAATCTACTAGTATCCAGGCAGGACCGAACTGGCACTCGACTAGAACCAATAAACATACCATCGGATTGCTTTAAATCAAGTTTGCGGGCTTGAAGTAAACACCAACCCCATTGTATTTCACCAGTCTACGAACAACATAACAAAACTACCGCCAGCTGCAACGCACTGACGCGTTTCGACCTTCCATGATCATCATCAGAGTACGACGGCAAACTGACTATCGAGGATCAAACCGCATTGAATATATATGGAAATCAAATTTAGATATGCGGCTCTCACCTCTAGCAGTCTTGCATACATTGAACTTGACTGGAAATGTCGGCTGCACAATTTCTATGCAGTGACGAACATTAACTATTTTGCAGCTTTCGCCACATATACATATATAGACAATACAATTAAACAATAATTGATTGCGCGGGTGGTGGTAACAATGCTTTAAATCAAGTTTGCGGGCTTGAAGTAAACACCAACCCCATTGTATTTAACCAGTCTACGAACAACATAACAAAACTACCGCCAGCTGCAACGCACTGACGCGTTTCGACCTTCCATGATCATCATCAGAGTACGACGGCAAACTGACTATCGAGGATCAAACCGCATTGAATATATATGGAAATCAAATTTAGATATGCGGCTCTCACCTCTAGCAGTCTTGCATACATTGAACTTGACTGGAAATGTCGGCTGCACAATTTCTATGCAGTCACGAACATTAACTATTTTGCAGCTTTCGCCACATATACATATATAGACAATACAATTAAACAATAATTGATTGCGCGGGTGGTGGTAACAATGCTTTAAATCAAGTTTGCGGGCTTGAAGTAAACACCAACCCCATTGTATTTAACCAGTCTACGAACAACATAACAAAACTACCGCCAGCTGCAACGCACTGACGCGTTTCGACCTTCCAAACTTGATTTAAAGCATTGTTACCACCACCCGCGCAATCAATTATTGTTTAATTGTATTGTCTATATATGTATATGTGGCGAAAGCTGCAAAATAGTTAATGTTCGTGACTGCATAGAAATTGTGCAGCCGACATTTCCAGTCAAGTTCAATGTATGCAAGACGGCTAGAGGTGAGAGCCGCATATCTATATTTGATTTCCATATATATTCAATGCGGTTTGATCCTCGATAGTCAGTTTGCCGTCGTACTCTGATGATGATCATGGAAGGTCGAAACGCGTCAGTGCGTTGCAGCTGGCGGTAGTTTTGTTATGTTGTTCGTAGACTGGTTAAATACAATGGGGTTGGTGTTTACTTCAAGCCCGCAAACTTGATTTAAAGCATTGTTACCACCACCCGCGCAATCAATTTTTGTTTAATTGTATTGTCTATATACCATCGGATTGGCAACAAACTGAAGAGGAAATAACAGAGGCGCATACGGTAAAAGAAGTTTCCAAACAATATGAGCGTTCAACAATGCAATCCGCACTGGCGCTGTTACCATGTGCAAAACACAAATTTGCGCAACAAGATGAAACGATAAACAACACAGGGAAAAATATCACTCTTACATGTAACAGCGAACAATACGCACAAATGGTTAATTCTCAAGCCATTAAAACAATAATGACCAGATCTCAGAAATCATTCTGCAATGACGTTTACATGCAAACAGGCACTCAGACAAACACAAACGCATACAAGTATGTATTTGGTGTTGCGTATCTAGAAACAATTTAGTTCGGTTGTGACCAGAGGAATAAACCAGAGGAATAAACCAAAGGCAGCATGAACGGAAAGTATAATCTCATGCACATTCGTTTCGTGCTTACTGGCGATTCATCAGTAGGAATCTTCATATTGAAATTAACACTAAAAGGTGCCATTATAACGCAAAGAACGTAAAGACATTAATGTTATATACCTGTATTTGCAGCAAACGCGCAGGTTTTATAGTTGTAAATGTTTACCAATCTTTTCTTGATTTTGATTATTTTTGTAATCATTTTCGACTAGTAATTCCTATTAGGAAAATGTGGACTCTCATTATAGCACAGGCAGCACGCCGCATGGGGAAGTGATTTTCAATTTAAATATCATGGCCGGATTTTTTAACCTAATTCTGCTGAAATAATCTAACAATTACAAACGATTGTAAATGCAATTACTCCACTAGACCGGTGTGGTCTTCATTGGAAATTCATCAGGCAGTTGCTAAAATTGCCGCGACAATTTTGAACCAGAGAACATTTTCTTCAAACTCTTGCTACTTATATACTACGACACCGAGGCCACGCTTTTCATGCAAGTTTCAGTTATATATCAACTTATGTGGTGGTTTTGTCTTTCTTTTTGTTGGATCCTATTGGATATCGCTTTTGATCCAGATATCCAAATGGCTAAATAAATTTTCCTCATAAGATAGACAACAGCTGTGAAATTTTAATAAATTAAGGAGCCCAACGAACAAGTGAAGACCGGTTTGAGTGCCAATTGTAATGCTAGTAGTTTAAGTTAGTAGAGTGTATTTGTAGTTATACTTTCAATTAAACATGAGTTATACAGTCAGCTAAACGTTAATAATGACAATTATGGCCCTGTGCACGTTTTATATGGTTGATAGCCGAATTTCACATTCCTGTTTAGTTTATAGAATTCACACAGCGCACTGCAAGTTTCCTATGACTGTGCACATATGTGTTCCTACGGCAACCAGACGCCAATTTGTCAGATGTCTGACGTGAATGTTTGGTCTTTCGTTACGATGTACCTGCTAGAGTATGTTTTCCCCAACATTCTCTTAAAAGTCCCGTAACGGAAAAAGTACGAATAACCTGCAAAATTACGAAAATGTCTAAGAATAGCCAGCAAGTTACATTTGATTTAAATATACTGACAATGCGATAATGTCGTCAAATTCTATTTCAGTAAATGGCGCATAATTGGTTGTGCCAGTTTTACAATACATTCAATTATGCAACCAGCATTTATCTAATTCTAATATAAATAAACCATTTAAAAAATAGTAAGCTGATATAAACAAATTATATCAAGTGTAATATTACGAATAAATTTTGCAACAACATGTTGGATATATTAATATCTCACAAATAATTTGTATGCTTGTAAATATGATCTTGATTTCTGAACAGTGTTTAAAAAAAACTGCTAAAGCTCAAATTTCATAAGCATTCCTAAAGCCTTTATAACAGCTGTGGAGTTAAATGCTACTCAGGCTACTTTGAATATGAGAAGTCTTGAAGGCTAGTTCTTTGCATTTACGCTTCTTGGCCGTACATCAGTACACATCGAAAGTAATTCTCGTCAATATATAATTGGAAACAGATTGTTATTTTGAGAAAAAATATCCCAAATTATTTTGATGCGTTATTCCATTAATATTTATATGCTTAAGGTTAGATATGTCCTATAGTGTGTGCAGATACGCATTTTCGTTGATTATTTCCTAAAGAAGGAAAAAACGGTTGGCATGGATTATTCAAATGCTTCTAGCTAGAACCTCCGATGGAATTAGTTATGCTAGTTATCATTCCTGTTTTTATCTTTATTCAGTCAGAATTTTACAAAGCCAGCTTTGTTTCTTTATAGCGGTGAATTATACACAGGGTGCTACAGACTCCTTTCGAGCGATATTCTAATCGGTGTGTTGCTTCAAATATATATGCAAATTCTACTGTTTCGCCAAATTTAGTTCAGTATTATTGAGAATTTCAAGAAAATATCAAGGCCAGTCTCGCTTTAACATTATTTAGTAAAAATAATCAGACATAATTTAAATTGATTGCGAAAAACATTGCCGCAGCAACGTATAAAGAGATTTGCTTTCAGAAACACACAGACACACGCGCGCATCGATTATCCTCTAGAGAATCGTTTCCTGAAAGACATTTCAACATCAGTTTTCGCGAATTTTGTTTTCTATACTTATGATACTGTTTTAAACGATCTCTTGGTCTTCTTGCTATAATTCCAGAATAAGCCTGTCGGCTAAAATTTCGATAGTCCAAACCGATAGCCTTCTTCAACGTCGCATTTATTTTAGTCCACATGGAGCCTAAGCGCATCTTAAAATTAAATTGAGTCGATATGTTTACCAGATGCTATTGATTGCAATAAATCATTCTTTTCTAGATAATTAACCAAAATATATTTTACCTCAATGCTCATATTCGAACATGTCTACGTAAGTATATATGTATACTTTTACTTAAAATAAAACAACCATTTTCTATATTTTAAATTGAATGAACATTTTTGCTTATTTTTGCTATGTAAACGCGGGATATCTAATATATTTGTTATTCTAACCTATGGGTTTTTATCTATTTTCGCAGTGTTAAACATTGTTTCACTTCCAACATGTTGAATTCATTATCTCTTTTTCTCTTGTTCTTCCTATACAGTTGATTGAGCTAATTCAAGAGGTTGATGATTTCAGCGCTATATTGGAAAGTGACTTGCACCATTTTTGTCGGAAATACCGTAGTGTATACGAAAAGCGCTTCCCTCAGCTGGTTCCCTCCGCATTGACGACGTCGTTTAGAGAAGAGCAGTTCCCAAAATGCTGTCCACTTGATCGCTTTATTCAAGATGAATGTCGTCTCGTTTGGTAAGTTCGAAAGTCTCCTGATTAGGTGTCACGTTTTACGGAAATCTGCAACTGTCTTGAGCGATTTTTCGGCAATAATACAGATCACACGAACATATTTTTGTGTCCAGAAATGCGCAGTAGTTTAGAAACGCAATTGGCCGTAAAAGCAAACCGATTGTGCACAGTGCTTTGGTGTCGTGATCCTCCAGATGGTCCTCCTCTATATATACATAAAAAATCTGATGCCGACTTGCATTTTTTTTCATCTCAGAGCCAATTTTCGAATATTGCTCAATAAAATGATAAAAATGATAATGGCCTAACGTTATTAACTACTTTGGACACCTTATCTAAATTGACAAGTGATTTCCTAAAGCGGTTCATTAGCACTACGGATTTAAATAAACAGTATAACATTTAAAAATCTGTGCAAATTTCACCCAGATGGACGCGTTCAATTTCTACAAATCAAAGTTTAACTTGTTTGCACAACTTTTTTGATTTCACAGCAAATGGTACAGTAACTCAAGTAAACCTATGTGACGTAGCCAGTCAATATCCACGTCAATTGATTCGAGCAGCACGAAGGACCCACCTGGTAGCAATGTCGATATTTTACCTAATTCGTTTTTGAAGACATCTGATTTCACTACAAGTACTGGTGATTTAACAGCTTATACTGTCCAAATCTGTCTGCAAACTGAAGAACTAGTTAAAAAGCAACACTCTATTACTGAAGAAGATATCCATCAATCAAACTCAAGGAATGCAATTCCTTTGCATCTCCATGACTCTAAGTATAATTTGATGACATCCAGATTTGAAAAAGGAAATGTAACACCCTTAGTTCTGCGAGGTAGTTTTGTGACAAAATCCTGCTCTTCTGATTTACTTCAGAAGGGGTGTTACTCAGCTCCTGCAAAAGAACTCAAGCCGATCTATTAGGCAAAGTCAGCCAGGAGCACGTGCCTTCAGACCCTACTTGTCAATGAGTTCCTCATATTGTAGATATTGTTGATTTATTGATTCCTGGGGAAAAACATCTTTCACTACAGAAGGGCCCAAGCCTAACAACTCGGAAGGTTGCACTGAGCTCAAAATAATTATGGAATGTGAATTCTTAATTAAATTATATAATTTATCTATTGCATGCTCATCTGATTCGTCTTCATTGGCAGATTTTATGGTTTGTGACGCATTCCCTTTCATCTCCCTTTCACCAATAGCTGCATGATTGTTTGTTTTCGTGCTCGACTCATCAAAGTAAATACGAGATTCGATGACCAGAGCATTATAAACCACATTGGTTGGAAGAGATGGCAAGAAATTTGTCCTGTTGTCCGAAATATGGGGGCTAACTAATGCAGATAATTTTCTGTCAGTTTTGCTGCTAATGTTTCCTTCATCCTATTATTTCGTTCTTAAAATTAACGCTTCATTTATATTTTGTATTATTCCTCGTATTGCGTTTGAATTATCAATTTCCAAATTGTTTTTGTCTGTACTTTTAACTTCCTTTCTATACTTCCTATTTTTTCGTTTCTTTTTAGAAGAAATTTTTGCAGAACTGTTGAAGTACTTTGTCTGATGGATTTGATCTTCCTCCGCAGTTTTCTTAGGCTCTACACCGTACACGTCCTCGTTCGCAATTGTTGAGCATGAACCTTAAGTCCCAGAATCCGGAACAGAGTTGTCGATTTGTGCAGCGAGATTACTGACTGATATGTCGCTGTATATCTGCAGAATTCTTAAATCTCTACTTCCGTTCTCTGTGGCGTAGACTGAGTCAGTCGATTTTTTATTATTGGAATAATTACTCACAACATTCTTTTAATCGGTGGAAAAGCTATTCTCTTTGGATTCAATTGGAATTTTAATGTCGTCTACTCTCCGGGCACCGCTTTGTAAATCTCAGAAACTACAGCCGTCTGTTTGGGGTTCAAACCATTTGAATGAGTCCCAATTTTTAAATTATGTTGACTCATTTTATCCAGCGATATTTTATTTGAACTCATTGCTTTTCCTAAACAAATATCTGCTGTTTCAGGTATGGTCTGAAGGCACGTGCAGTTGGCTGACATTTTAAAAGAGATCGGCTTGACTTCTATTGCTGTAGCTGAGTAACACACCTTCTGAAGTAAATCAGAAGAGCAGGATTTTGTCACAAAACTACCTCGCGTAACTACGGGTGTTACATTTCCTTTTTCAAATCTGGATGTCATCAAATTAGACTTAGAGTCATGGAGATGCAAAGGAATTGCATTCCTTGAGTTTGATTGATGGGTAATTTCTTCAGTAATTAAACGTTGCTTATTAACTGGTTCTTTTGTTTGCACACGTTTTGAAGAAAGTATTATTGATGTTGTGCAACACAATTTAACACACGGTGCGGGTGATTGTGACGATCTCATCATTATTGGACATTCACTGGCCTCTGGTAATATTGTTGTGCCCCCCGATTAACGAAAGTGGTAATACTTTTTCTGATAGTGGCGTTGAATTGAACATTAAGGAGAAAACATCGCTTACGACGGACAATGTTTATGAGGAGCGTAGTTGCATGTATCGATCCAAGCGGTGGTATTATCCAGAAGGCGAGAATATTGGAATTGGAAATGGCCCATTACTAGCTAGTGATTTAAATTTACCTGGAACTAATTTGTTTAATGAAACCAAAAGCCACGGACAAAAGCAACAGAAGCCATTGACTTCTACCGTTGCACCATCTTTACCATGTACTAATTCTAATATGCGAAAGTTGTGTGCATTTATGACGCTGGCCGAGCTGAGCCTCAGGAGATGAGAACAAACAGTCTTAACTCTAAAGGTAAATTGAATGGAAACGAAGACGATGGATGTTGTTCTATTGTCACCAAAGAACAACCACATGGCCACAAAAAAAGAAATGCTAACAAACTTAGAAATGACGCTAATGAAAATTTATTTATCGAAGCTAACCAACAAGTAAATATCGGGCATACTAAATTGGACAGCAATGGAATTAAAAGGCATGATCCGACCAAAGCAGACGACAAAATTTGTCCTATGACGAATTTACTACGGAATGGTGAGGATAATATATCAGTAGAGGAAAATGGTCTAAATTATCCAAACATACCGGTAGACAAATGTGCACAGAACAAAAAATCTGGTGATTGGGCTGAGACACAACGTTCATTTGATTCAGGAGCATATGCTATTTTAGATAATAGTAAAATTTTGCATAATGACAGTGATATTATGATAGTGGTTGAGGAAACCACAGTGACAAATGTAGTAAACACCCATGAAGACTGTGAATTAAGTGACAGATTGCAGCTCCATGACGGTACGACATCGGACAACGAAGTGAATGGGCTCAATAACAAAAATTTGTCTTCTTCATGTGATCTTTGCCTGAACGAGCTTGATTGAATTAACAATTGTAGGAACAAAGGCAATGATGTAAGTTTGAAGGTTGATGGCAACCAAATTGAAGAAGTGGACGATTGGCATGAAACCAGATCAAATGATAAGCAAAATTGTGGAACGCACGCAAAAGGTGAAAGCTCTAACAAAACTTGTATGCCATCAGATTTCAGCGATCCAACAGAGCATACACCGTCAAACGTTGAAAATGCACAGCTGAAGGTCGATGATGACGCTGTTGGATGCAAACCTTTCGCCAATACGGAGCCCTTAAACGACCAAATGCTAAGTAGCGGTCTATGTGGAGCAGCAAATGAAATGATTGGCAAAAAAATAGGGAATAACTCCGATCAGTGTATCGTGGAATACAGCATCCCCAAAAAGCTTTGTGGCTTACATTTAAATGAAGTCGAGTTTAAAACTAATGATGATTCAGCTACGCTTCCAAGTTATTAGCAGCATAACGCAAAATTGCGTAATAAAAAGCGATGTAAACATTTAAAAAGAGCCGGAAAAGTCCTTAAACGCCGTGAAATATTAGACAATCAGAATAATGATGCAGAAACTAACATTTCCAAGAAAGAATCACTGAGAAATTTACTTATTCCTGATTTTGACTATGACGCCCTGAAACTAACAAATCAACTAAATGAAATTAATTGTAACCTAGTGCGTGTTAGTGAAATCTTTGTTGGTCCAGCTGACCAGGATTTACTAAGCGGTGTCGTCATTAGTAATTTGTTTAATGCCAGGAGAGTAGGCGACATTGAAATTCAAATTGAACCCAAGATAAATGGCTTTTCCGCAAATTATCAGAAAGTTGTGAGTAATTCATCCAATAATAATGTCCAATAATAATGAGATCGTCACAATCACCAGCACCGTGTGTTAAATTGTGTTGCACAACATCATTAATAATTTCTTCAAAACGTGTGCAAACTAAAGAACCAGTTAATAAGCAACGTTCCATTACTGATGCAATTCCTTTGCATCTCCATGACTCTAAGTCTAATTTGATGACATCCAGATTTGAAAAAGGAAATGTAACACCCGTAGTTCCGCGAGGTAGTTTTGTGACAAAATCCTGCTCTTCTGATTTACTTCAGAAGGTGTGTTACTCAGCTACAGCAATAGAAGTCAAGCCGATCTCTTTTAAAATGTCAGCCAACTGCACGTGCCTTCAGACCATACCTGAAACAGCAGATATTTGTTTAGAAAAAACAATGAGTTCAAATAAAATATCGCTGGATAAAATGAGTCAACATAATTTAAAAATTGGGACTCATTCAAATGGTTTGAACCCCAAACAGACGGCTGTAGTTTCTGAGATTTACAAAGCGGTGCCCGGAGAGTAGACGACATTAAAATTCCAATTGAATCCAAAGAGAATAGCTTTTCCACCGATTAAAAGAATGTTGTGAGTAATTATTCCAATAATAAAAAATCGACTGACTCAGTCTACGCCACAGAGAGCGGAAATAGAGATTTAAGAATTCTGCAGATATACAGCGACATATCAGTCAGTAATCTCGCTGCACAAATCGACAACTCTGTTCCGGATTCTGGGACTAAAGGTTCATGCTCAGCAACTGCGAACGAGGACGTGTAAGGTGTAGAGCCTTAGAAAACTGCGGAGGAAGATCAAATCCATCAGACAAAGTACTTCAACAGTTCTGCGAAAATTTCTTCTAAAAAGAAACGAAAAAATAGGAAGTATAGAAAGGAAGTTAAAAGTACAGACAAAAACAATTTGGAAATTGATAATTATAAGGCAACAGGAGGAATAATACAAAATATAAAAGAAGCGTTAAATTTAACAACGGAAATACAGGACGAAGAAAACACTAGCAGCAAAACTGGCAGAAAATTATCTGCATTAGATAGCACCGATCTTACGAACAATATGACAAATTGCTTGCAATCTCTTCCAACCAATGTGGATTATAATGTGCTGGTCATCAAATCTCGTATTGAGTCGAGCACGAAAACAAATAATAATGCAGCTATTGGCGAAGAGGAGATGAACGGGACTGTGACACTTAAAATAAAATCTGCCAATGAAGACGAATCAGATGAGCATGCAATAGATAAATCATTTATTCCAATTACGAATTCACCTTCCATAAATATTTTGAGCTCAGTGCAACCTTCCGAGTTGTTAGGTATGGGCCCTTCTGTAGTGAAAAATGCTTCTCTCCAGGAATCAAGAAATCAACAATATCTACAATGCGATGAACTGAACGACACGAAGGAAAGGGAAGAGGCGGTTCATAATAAGCAACTCATTCCTTACGCTGGAGACATTAATTCGCACAAGGTGAGTGCGGAATCTATAAAAGACGAGGCTGAGTTTTACATTAAGGAGAAAACTATGACTCAGTCACAAAATGTGGAATATGTTGCAGAGGAGCAGGTTCAGACTGACGACACTGGAAAGTCCATACTTATCGTAGTGCCCCCGAAACCAAATCCGGACATTCGTTCTAAAATATATCACACAAGTATAATTGGTCGAGCAGATAATCCCAAGCAAATTCCGGACACGCAAATTACTAGGCAAGATTCACCTAGAGCAGATTCTCAACTAGAAAAAGGTGTTGAAGAAAATATTAATACTTCTAACGATGTTGTGCAATACAATTTAACAGACAGTGACGGTGACTGTAAATTTCTTAGCATTATTGGACTTTCACTGGCCTCCGGTTTTATTTTTGTGCCACCGATTAACGAAAGTGTTAATACTTTTTCTGATAGTGACGTTGACTTGAACATTAAAGAGAAAACATCGCTTACGACGGACAATGGTTATGAGGAGCGTAGTTGCATGTATCGATCCAAGCGGTGGTATTATCCAGAAGACGAGAATATTAGAGATGGAAATGGCACATTACTGGCTAGTGATTTAAATTTACCCGGAAATAATTTGTTTAATGAAACTAACAGCCACGGACAAAAACAACAAGAGCCATTGACTTCTACCGTTGCACCATCTTTTGATTTGCCTATGCGACTTGTAGCTTTGAACCGACAGTTCCACGAAGATCCGATTTATAACAATTTTGATTTCCGTTTTGTCTCCGATCGTGCTGAGTTTGTATTCGTCCCAATGAAAATGCGGTTCTATCACATTTTTGTTTAATAGCAACGTTGCGGAACGATAATCCCCGTTCCATCTTCAGGCCAAATATCAAATATATGCACAGCACAATACTCACAATAGCAGATTTAAGCAAATAAGATAGTCCCGTCCCGAAACCGTTCTATTTATGTTTTATTTTTTTGACTCACCACTGGTTTTTAACATATAATTTGTCTCAGTAACTAAACTCAATATATGCATATGTAATGTGCACATGAATGCCTTCACCCAACAACTAAATCTACGCACACACACCTGCACACTCACACATATATATATATATATATATATATATATATATATATATATATAATTATTTGTAATTAGCAGACCAATTCTTACCTCAGTATAATTTCAGCTATCTCAAATTCCCGGTATACATAATCTCATTTCGTGTGCCGGATGCTGTAAGGGAGAGTGAATGTACTAAACCTATTTTTATGACTGTACTATTACAATGTCACGTTAATCAAAATTCAAATCTGATAAAACAAAATCCTTGAATGTAAAATACTGTATTTTATTTAAGCCGGGAACTCTAATGTATACAATGGCGTATGACGTATTGCGCACGTAGCAACAAATTAGTTCATATATAATGCAGCAAGTTACCTAGATTTAAAGAGAGTTAATATCAGAGCGACGCCTAGGTCAAAAATAAAGTGAGAAAGGAAGAGAGTGTATGGACAAACTAATGGTTTTCGAAACTAATAGTAAGCACAATGCGAAATTAAGCATCTCCTAGAAATAATTGCATAGAAATATAAGCCCATTTGATTAAAATAAATCATTACACCTATATATATATATATATATATATATATATATATATATATATATATATATATATATATATAAAAATAAAAATATATATATATATATATATATATATATATATATATATATATATATATATACTCGGATTGTAGAGCGATTTTTAGTAATCTCGTAATAAATGGCCTTTGTCCACTTTGTCATCATTGTTATTATATATATATATATATATATATATATATATATATATATATATATATATATATACATATATATACGGTGTCTTTAATGTATAAAAACACTGGCTTTTATGTCAGTACCAAATACAAAATTTTTTGTACCGAAGTGACAATTGTTACTAACGTTACGGTTGCCGAGTCGGTACATGGTACCAACAAGATGGATGCCAATGTAAGCAATAGTTCACTAAAATCGAGAATTACAACTAATTCTGAACACCTGTTACCCCTGTAAAACCATACACTTAGGCCAAATTTTTACTACTGTGCAACACATTCATTATATTTTGGGGAATAGGCAATATAATTGGTTATTTAGGGATTGATAAATATGCATTTCTCAGTTTGGAGTACTGTGTGTTATCTTTGATCTGATAGGTTTTCAGCTTTTATGACTCCTTGGACAATGGCAATAGGGCCTTCATACGCAAAGAAATGTAAACTGATTAAACGATGTTCAGAAACTAGCTGAACCCATACTCTCTTACCGATATTTCCGAATTGATTATAAAATTTGCAGAAGGGTTTCGCTTAGATTCAGATTCCAACTTATTAGCAATATTAAGCCAGTATTGATTATCTTAAGTTGAATTGCTCGCCGCAGGTTACTTTTGAAATATTTCTCTATTTAAGAAGAGTAATTTTTCAATTATATTTGCAGTAAATTGGTTGAAAATATGTAGCGAAAGCGCAACTGTATCATTTTAAATTTGTTTATTAAATTTATATCGGGTAATAAGTTTTTTTGTGTATTTGACGCATAACATTTCCCTTATTACTTTTTCTAGAGCCTAGTAAAACCACAGTCAGTCGTACGTAATGACACGTAGATAGTTTGAATTGTAAACAAATGGTGTCAATTTTAAAAGGTCATTTGATGAACGCAGTTACTAATGTTTACAGTTAATGTATTTGCTGTATTTGTTTACATTTACGTAAAGGTAAACTAATTATCACGTTTCCCGATGATTAATCTGTTAGCAATGCCATTTATTTCATTTTTTAGTGTGCGCATACTTCTCAGCGATTTAAGACGAACGCAGTCATTAGATATTCGTCATATTATAGTCAAGCAAAATAATAAGGTTAGATCATTTATTACTTTCCATAATAAAAATTGTTAAAGTTGGAATATTTTGTGAGCATCACATAAAATATATCAAATATTTCGATTTGTTAAAGAGATATTTTCAAATTTCAAATGGTATTAAGCCAATGTTAGTTATAAATTTTTTGCTCACATCCTTACAGTAACACTTTATGCGTTCTATTTCTAAAATGTAATTTTCTTCTTTGCAGTTATACAGCCAACATTGAAATGTTTTTGAGGAAGTCAGCCTATTTCATCTGATATATAGGATCTGATAAATAACTTCACTAGAAATGGGTGACTTAGTGTTCATTCATAGTCCACAGATAACTTTGAATTTCACGGTTTTACGGCAGTCGAGCATCAATGTATCATATTTTCCAATGCCGCGTTTTGCCTACGCGACTTGTCGCTTTGAACCGACAGTTTCGGAAACATCCGATTGATCACAATTTCCATTTCCGTTTTGTTTTCTATCGGGCTGAGTTTGTATTCGTCCCAATGAAAATGCGGTTCAATCACATCTTTGTTTAATGGCAACGTTTCGGAACGATAATCCCCGTTTCATCTTCAGGCCAATTATCACATGTATACACAGCACAATACTCACAATATCAGATTTAAGCAAATAAGAACACCTCGTTCCGAAACCGTTCTATTTATATTTTATTTGTTAACTCACCACTGGTTTTAAACATAGAATTTGTCTCAGTAACTAAACTCAATATATGCATATGTCATGCGCACATGAATGCCGTCACCCAACAACTAAATCTACGCACACACACCTGCACACACTCACACACACACACATATATATATATATATATATATATATATATATATATATATATATATATATATATAATTATTTGTAATAAGCAGACCAATTCTTACCTCAGTATAATTTCAGCTATCTCAAATTCCCGGTATACATAATCTCATTTCGTGTGCCGGATGCTGTAAGGGAGAGTGAATGTACTAAACCTATTTTTATGACTGTACTATTACAATGTCACGTTAATCAAAATTCAAATCTGATAAAACAAAATCCTTGAATGTAAAATACTGTATTTTATTTAAGCCGGGAACTCTAATGTATACAATGGCGTATGACGTATTGCGCACGTAGCAACAAATTAGTTCATATATAATGCAGCAAGTTACCTAGATTTAAAGAGAGTTAATATCAGAGCGACGCCTAGGTCAAAAATAAAGTGAGAAAGGAAGAGAGTGTATGGACAAACTAATGGTTTTCGAAACTAATAGTAAGCACAATGCGAAATTAAGCATCTCCTAGAAATAATTGCATAGAAATATAAGCCCATTTGTTTAAAATACATCATTACACCTATATATATATATATATATATATATATATATATATATATATATATATATATGTAATATTTATATATATGTATATACATGTATATATATGTATATATATATATATATATATATATATATATATATATATATATATATATACTCGGATTGTAGAGCGATTTTTAGTAATCTCGTAATAAATGGCCTTTGTCCACTTTGTCATCATTGTTATTATATATATATATATATATATATATATATATATATATATATATATATATATATACATATATATACGGTGTCTTTAATGTATAAAAACACTGGCTTTTATGTCAGTACCAAATACAAAATTTTTTGTACCGAAGTGACAATTGGTACTAACACTATGGTTGCCGAGTCGGTACATGGTACCAACAAGATGGATGCCAATGTAAGCAATAGTTCACTAAAATCGAGAATTAAAACTAATTCTGAACACCTGTTACCCCTGTAAAACCATACACTTAGGCCAAATTTTTACTACTGAGCAACACATTCATTAAATTTTGGGGAATAGGCAACATAATTGGTTATTTAGGGATTGATAAATATGCATTTCTCAGTTTGGAGTACTGTGTGTTATCTTTGATCTGATAGGTTTTCAGCTTTTATGACTCCTTGGACAATGGCAATAGGGCCTTCATACGCAAAGAAATGTAAACTGATTAAACGATGTTCAGAAACTAGCTGAACCCATACTCTCTTACCGATATTTCCGAATTGATTATAAAATTTGCAGAAGGGTTTCGCTTAGATTCAGATTCCAACTTATTAGCAATATTAAGCCAGTATTGATTATCTTAAGTTGAATTGCTCGCCGCAGGTTACTTTTGAAATATTTCTCTATTTAAGAAGAGTAATTTTTCAATTATATTTGCAGTAAATTGGTTGAAAATATGTAGCGAAAGCGCAACTGTATCATTTTAAATTTGTTTATTAAATTTATATCGGGTAATAAGTTTTTTTGTGTATTTGACGCATAACATTTCCCTTATTACTTTTTCTAGAGCCTAGTAAAACCACAGTCAGTCATACGTAAACACACGTAGATAGCATGAATTGTAAACAAATGGTGCCAATTTTAAAAGGTCATTTGATGAACGCAGTTACTAATGTTTACAGTAAATGTATTGGCTGTATTTGTTTACATCTACGTAAAGGTAAACAAATTATCACGTTTCCCGATGATTAATCTGTTGAGCAATGCCATTTATTTCATCTTCTAGTGTGCGCATACTTCTCAGCGATTTAAGGCGAACGCAGTCATTAGATATTCGTCATATTATAGTCAAGCAATATAATAAGGTTAGATCATTTATTACTTTCCATAATAAAAAAATGTTAAAGTTGGAATATTTTGTGAGCATCACATAACATATATCAAATATTTCGATTTGTAAAAGAGATATTTTCAAATTTCAAATGGTATTAAGCCAATGTTAGTTATAAATTTTATGCTCACATCCCTTACAGTAACAGATTATGCGTTCTATTTCTGAAATGTAATGTTCTTCATTGCAAGTAAACATTATCGACGAACATTTATACAGCCAACGTTGAAATGTTTTTGAGCTAGTCAGCATATTTCATCTGATATTTAGGTTCTGATGATTAACTTCACTAGGAATGGGTGACTTAGTGTTCATTCATAGTCCACAGATAACTTTGAATTTCACGGTCTTACGGCAGTCGAAGCATCAGTGAATCATATTTTCCAATGCCGCGTTTTGCCTACGCGACTTGTCGCTTTGAACCGACAGTTTCGGAAACATCCGATTGATCACAATTTCCATTTCCGTTTTGTTTTCTATCGGGCTGAGTTTGTATTCGTCCCAATGAAAATGCGGTTCAATCACATCTTTGTTTAATGGCAACGTTTCGGAACGATAATCCCCGTTTCATCTTCAGGCCAATTATCACATGTATACACAGCACAATACTCACAATAGCAGATTTAAGCAAATAAGAAAACCTCGTTCCGAAACCGTTCTATTTATATTTTATTTGTTAACTCACCACTGGTTTTAAACATAGAATTTGTCTCAGTAACTAAACTCAATATATGCATATGTCATGCGCACATGAATGCCGTCACCCAACAACTAAATCTACGCACACACACCTGCACACACTCACACACACACACATATATATATATATATATATATATATATATATATATATATATATATATATATATAATTATTTGTAATAAGCAGACCAATTCTTACCTCAGTATAATTTCAGCTATCTCAAATTCCCGGTATACATAATCTCATTTCGTGTGCCGGATGCTGTAAGGGAGAGTGAATGTACTAAACCTATTTTTATGACTGTACTATTACAATGTCACGTTAATCAAAATTCAAATCTGATAAAACAAAATCCTTGAATGTAAAATACTGTATTTTATTTAAGCCGGGAACTCTAATGTATACAATGGCGTATGACGTATTGCGCACGTAGCAACAAATTAGTTCATATATAATGCAGCAAGTTACCTAGATTTAAAGAGAGTTAATATCAGAGCGACGCCTAGGTCAAAAATAAAGTGAGAAAGGAAGAGAGTGTATGGACAAACTAATGGTTTTCGAAACTAATAGTAAGCACAATGCGAAATTAAGCATCTCCTAGAAATAATTGCATAGAAATATAAGCCCATTTGATTAAAATAAATCATTACACCTATATATATATATGTATATATTTATATATATATATATATATATATATATATATATATATACTCGGATTGTAGAGCGATTTTTAGTAATCTCGTAATAAATGGCCTTTGTCCACTTTGTCATCAATGTTATTATATATATATATATATATATATATATATATATATATATATATTTATATATATACATATATATACGGTGTCTTTAATGTATAAAAACACTGGCTTTTATGTCAGTACCAAATACAAAATTTTTTGTACCGAAGTGACAATTGTTACTAACGTTACGGTTGCCGAGTCGGCACATGGTACCAACAAGATGGATGCCAATGTAAGCAATAGTTCACTAAAATCGAGAATTACAACTAATTCTGAACACCTGTTACCCCTGTAAAACCATACACTTAGGCCAAATTTTTACTACTGTGCAACACATTCATTATATTTTGGGGAATAGGCAATATAATTGGTTATTTAGGGATTGATAAATATGCATTTCTCAGTTTGGAGTACTGTGTGTTATCTTTGATCTGATAGGTTTTCAGCTTTTATGACTCCTTGGACAATGGCAATAGGGCCTTCATACGCAAAGAAATGTAAACTGATTAAACGATGTTCAGAAACTAGCTGAACCCATACTCTCTTACCGATATTTCCGAATTGATTATAAAATTTGCAGAAGGGTTTCGCTTAGATTCAGATTCCAACTTATTAGCAATATTAAGCCAGTATTGATTATCTTAAGTTGAATTGCTCGCCGCAGGTTACTTTTGAAATATTTCTCTATTTAAGAAGAGTAATTTTTCAATTATATTTGCAGTAAATTGGTTGAAAATATGTAGCGAAAGCGCAACTGTATCATTTTAAATTTGTTTATTAAATTTATATCGGGTAATAAGTTTTTTTGTGTATTTGACGCATAACATTTCCCTTATTACTTTTTCTAGAGCCTAGTAAAACCACAGTCAGTCGTACGTAATGACACGTAGATAGTTTGAATTGTAAACAAATGGTGTCAATTTTAAAAGGTCATTTGATGAACGCAGTTACTAATGTTTACAGTTAATGTATTTGCTGTATTTGTTTACATTTACGTAAAGGTAAACTAATTATCACGTTTCCCGATGATTAATCTGTTAGCAATGCCATTTATTTCATTTTTTAGTGTGCGCATACTTCTCAGCGATTTAAGACGAACGCAGTCATTAGATATTCGTCATATTATAGTCAAGCAAAATAATAAGGTTAGATCATTTATTACTTTCCATAATAAAAATTGTTAAAGTTGGAATATTTTGTGAGCATCACATAAAATATATCAAATATTTCGATTTGTTAAAGAGATATTTTCAAATTTCAAATGGTATTAAGCCAATGTTAGTTATAAATTTTTTGCTCACATCCTTACAGTAACACTTTATGCGTTCTATTTCTAAAATGTAATTTTCTTCTTTGCAGTTATACAGCCAACATTGAAATGTTTTTGAGGAAGTCAGCCTATTTCATCTGATATATAGGATCTGATAAATAACTTCACTAGAAATGGGTGACTTAGTGTTCATTCATAGTCCACAGATAACTTTGAATTTCACGGTTTTACGGCAGTCGAGCATCAATGTATCATATTTTCCAATGACGCGTTTTGCCTACGCGACTTGTCGCTTTGAACCGACAGTTTCGGAAACATCCGATTGATCACAATTTCCATTTCCGTTTTGTTTTCTATCGGGCTGAGTTTGTATTCGTCCCAATGAAAATGCGGTTCAATCACATCTTTGTTTAATGGCAACGTTTCGGAACGATAATCCCCGTTTCATCTTCAGGCCAATTATCACATGTATAAACAGCACAATACTCACAATAGCAGATTTAAGCAAATAAGAAAACCTCGTTCCGAAACCGTTCTATTTATATTTTATTTGTTAACTCACCACTGGTTTTAAACATAGAATTTGTCTCAGTAACTAAACTCAATATATGCATATGTCATGCGCACATGAATGCCGTCACCCAACAACTAAATCCATTTTGTTATCAATGTCTTAGTATAGTGGTGGTAACTATCTAAAAATAACGCTCTTTTAGATAATATGAATAATTTTTTTATGTTAATCATACCACTGAGTCCAATATCGAGTTGCCAAATATCGCAAGTAGTTTAAGTATACAATCATTCTTTAAATCTTGGTTTTGTTTCAAAATAGGGGCATTTAATGTGCGAGAATAAAAACCGCTTGGACAACAAGAAGCTCTCGCACGTACGTTGGATAAATTATAGATTCTCGTATGTTGCGTATCTGAAACTAGAATACAGGATCCTACGTGCATTACAGAACTGGTTGCATCATACCTATCTACGCGTTATTGGCTTCAAACATCTGGTTCAACTGCGTTTTCTCAAGCCGGTAAATGGGGCATTAGGATTACCCTTAGCACACGAGCTGAAGCTTGTTCAATTGAGCGGATTTCTTTAAATAGTCGAATGTGTCTGGCACGTTTAAATACATAGACTGAAATCAATGCAAAAAACGTAATCAACGTTTTTTTTCGTGGTATCTGCAGATGGTCCTACCAGTTGCAACGTAGACGAAATCAAAGACGCTTTTTACCCAGAGCAGTTATGTCGACTCGGACTATGCACTTATCCGTTTTAAATTGACACTAAAAGTTTCGGGGAAAATAAAAATAAAAATAGACCCAACATAGATGTAAGCAAACTCGAATAACCGTCCTTCCTAGAAAAATAAGATGATATTCTAAAATCAAGCTAACTGGTCTTGATGGCGAAAATGCGAATTTGCTATGATCAAAGATAAGTTCCACAATGCAAAATGCAAATGCTACTGTGTGTGGCATTACATGTCCACGTAGAAATAATCGTTTGATCTCTGTAAATTTATGGAGATACTCGAAATAAAAGCGCCCAATTCCACTTGGCTCGGCTCATAATATTACTCGTCGCAAAATAAGACGCCAACTTAAGCGCAGTCTAAAAGCCGTTCTCAGATCCCTTTTGACTAGAAAGCTGAAGAAATGGAAGAAGCGTTCGAGCAGTGAATAGTTGTTGCGTGTTCCAACTTATTCGCGCAACAGGTTGGAGAAAGTTAAAAGTTAGCGAAACTTTAAATTATCGTAACAACCATTTATTAACCGATAAAATAAATTTTTTTCATATGCGGACTGAACTCTTCAAAGATCAATTTTCTTGGGCACCAGCGTCAGTTCCGATTCCCAAAAGCATGCCTATATCAACAGTGTGGAATTTTCGTTTCGAAGAACCATCAGAGTTAGAAATACTAGATTCAGTCCTGTTTCTTCAATGTCGCAAAACCGTAGGCCCTGATGATTTCCTTCCGGGATTATTTGAGAATGGTTGCAATTTAATTTTTGGAGTGTTGACTAAACTGTTTCGTACTATATAGAATGAGGAGACCTTCCCATTTTATTGAAATGATTCGACCACCATTCTTATCTTTAAAAAAGGCAATCGTAATTCATGCTATAATCATAATGGTATAAGCTTTACTCCAGTTGTGTTTAGGTTACTTGTTTCGATTATTCTACGTCGTCTTAGCGCTTTACGTGAATCATACACTAGAGAAGGACAGGCCGGATTACACTCAGGACGAGGTTGTATAGATAATATTTTTACGTTACGACAAGTTCAAAAACAGCAACATTTATATCACCGTCCCACAATAGCCCTATTTCTAGATTTCAAGGGTGCATTTGACTGTACGCTAGTGAAACTTGGCCCCTTAGATTTGATGATTTTAGACGCTTTCAGGCATTCAAGCATCGTTGTTTAAGATGCACTCATCAAGTACTTACCATAACTACTGTGCAGTGGCTCGAACCAGAGCATATTCGCATCAGTGTTTGGCGCTCGTCCACAGCGCAACCAGAGCGACGCAATATATATAATTTTCAATTATATACCTACTTACGGATTTTGGTCTGTTTTCTGTTAATGTGGTGCTTATTTTGCACCGCTTTCGATAGAAATTTTCAACTGGCTACCCTCAATTTGTAAACACGAAAAGGACACTTCGCGAACTGTGGAAGTGATATTTTATTGCATTAGTATGGCATTTAATTACTTTTTCAAATTTTCTATCGACTACGATGCGAAATATGCGTTATTTTGACGAAAGACTGACCGAAAAACATAATTTGGCGTACAATGAGAAATTGCATGACGCAGTGAATACGTGTAAGTCAATGAACCCAATGTGCCCCGGTCGCGACAATTATAACAAGAGTACTGAAATAATTATATAAAATAATTAAATATAAATAAATAATTTAATTAATAAAATAATTATAAATTTCGTTTAAGTCGTATTGCCAGCACTCACTGACGAGTGTCCATCAATTCCAAAACACGTCTCCATGGACTTAAGCTTTTAGTTTATACCGATTTTGACATATGCTACTTCTTTGTAACGGGTTTACTTATTATTCGTCAAGAGTGGTTTGCAGTCAAAGTGCTTCAAATTTGTAGAATGCATAACAGGTGTACCACGCTGACTGACTGAATACAGATGTGGAGCAGTAATTTTTAGCCCCGTTCTTTATGGGACTACCATTTTGTGTTCATTTTAGGCTTATCTTCCCTTGCTTGTTCACACAGAGCAGGGTGGGAAAAGCCAGACCAAGCAACGAATATCAGAGGCAAAAGTAAAAGATACCTTTCCCGATTGTGCTAAATGTGAACATTTATACATTTATGTAATAGATAAGGGAATTAGTCGACCCGAAAAATGTATAATTATTTTCCATGTGCGATATTCATTATCCATAAACACGCAAACGATACCATCACCTATTAATATAAGCTCAGTTGGCTTAGCATATAATATGTTTGGAGCGTAATGCCGTGTACTGATAATGAGTTGACAAGATGCACAAAGCGCATGTTTACATTAGATTGCGCTTATTGTTCATGCCGGCTGACACACTTGGTAGTAACCAAGTTATTGCTAGGTGCAACATTTTCACGCTTTAAATTGTGATAAATATACTGTTTATAATTGTACACGGGCAGTTACACAAAGATCCGATTCTTCACACTTTCCGATTTTGTTTTGTCTTTGATCGGGTTGAAAAAAGAAGAATTCAACCCGATCAAAGACAAACAAAATCGGAAAGTGTGAAGAATCGGATCTTTGTGTAACTGCCCGTTTACAACAATTACCCGCGTACCCAAAACGCGGCATTGAAGAAAACCAATGGTACACACCGCGACAACATTTCTAAAATTACTGTTTATAAACTTTGCCTATTTGACTAGTTCTGATCAATAACTGTGTCTAGGTTTGACTAATGACCAATATGTAGATTTGTTACCACAATCGAATGTGTGTCTTATCTTCCATGCTTTAGCTTCTAATATTTGTTTGGGAATCTGCATTGCTCTGATTTGTTTATTTTAAATTTTTGCGGGTGATTTTGTTTTAATGTCAATAGTCTCTACATCATCGTTAGTCAGTTTGCTTACCTGCTCTGGTGATGATCATGGAAGGTGGAAGCGCGTCAATAAATGTGGCTGTCGATTGTTTTCTATGCTGTGCGGAGGTTAAATACAATGGTATTGGTGTCTATCTGGTAATCACATATATAGTTTACGCATTAGGTTTGACTAACCCGTCAATGATTGCACGTGTGATGATATTAATTTCCCAGGTCTCAATTAATTTTCTGGGAACTCCGTGGCATTGATCATTTACTAGCATTCAAGAAAACTGAGATCAACAATCGATTCCAAATATCTGCCACTCTAGGAAAACATTAATATTTAGAAAAAAATTTGTCTAGTTTGCCATACGTTAAGGAACAATATCAAGCGTTAGTCTATTTAATCGAGCGAAACCCGGGAAGTTATTATTGATATTAAAACTCTGGCATTAAAATAACATAGTCTCAACTTAACTTGTTAATCTTTCATTATGGTGCAATGCAGTTTATACGGCAAAAAATGTTCAAGAACACAATCACAGGGCAAATGAAAGCTCGTCATATTTATAAGATGTTTCAGTTGACGAAATAATAAATATGGAGTCGTGTATTAGGTCTTGCGTACTTAGCAACAAGTTAGTTCAAATAGGACCAAAAGGCTATGCCAAAGCCACCGTAAGCAAAAAGTCATTATCTCAGGCATACATGCTATTCGTGCTTAAGGGTGACTCATTAGTAGGGGCCCGTTTTACGCTCTTCTGTTACATGATCATAGAATAGAGAAATACATTTAACATCAATATTTTTTTCAACTTTGATCAATATTTAAAAGCAAAAACAATTGTGAGGATTTGGTAAAAGTTTCGCAATATTTCATTTTTCTTTCCGTTTCCTTCAATGCAATCTAGATGGACAACATTGGTTCATTGATTGACAGTCTGTTTGCAATTGAGACTAAGCGAAAAACGCCGATGACTTCTTACCACGATGCGATGGGTCTAAACTTTGCCCTAGTTTCTAATTCAACAGTAAGCAATTCAAAACGTTTAATAGGATCTAGCAGCACGAAGGACCTACCTGTTAACAATGTCGATATTTTACCTAATTCTTGTTTAAAGATATCTGATGTCGCTACAAGTACTGGTGATTTAACAGCCCAAACTTTCCCAGTCTCTGTGCAAACTGAAGATCCAGTTAAAAAGCAAAGCTCTATTACTGAAGAAGTTATCCATCAATCAAACTCAAGGAATGCAACTCCTTTGCATCTCAATGACTCTAAGTCTAATTTGATGACATCCAGATTTGAAAAAGGAAATGAAACACCCGTAGTTCCGCGAGGTAGTTTCCTGACAAAATCCTGCTCTTCTGATTTAGTTCAGAAGGAGTGTTACTCAGCTCCAGCAATAGAACTCAAGCCGATCTCTTATAATAAGTCAACCAGGAGCACGCTCCTTCAGACCATACCTGAAACAGCGGGTATTTGTTTAGAAAAAACAATGAGTTCAAATAAAAGAGACGCAGTCGTATCTGTTCGAGAACAAACTGCCGAATATGACGACAGTGTAGCTATGACTATTAACCATTCAACTGAACAAGAAACTTTCAAAGAAATTAAAAATTGTGAAATTTCTACCCATTTGCGTATTCCTTTCGTTAAGCCTAAGCAAGAACAACAGAAACCTTTGACGTCAACCGATGCACCATCTTTACTTTGCGCTCATTTAAATAAACACAAAGTTGTGTGCATTGACGACATTGCCCAAGCTGAGCTTCACGAGATGAAAACAAACAATCTTAACTCTGAAGTTAAATTGAACGGAAAAGAAGATGATGGATGTTGGTCTATTGTCACCAAAAAACAACCACATCGCCAGAAAAAAAGAAATGCTAACAAACTTACAAATGCCGGTAATGGAAAATTACGTATCGAAGCTAACCAACAGGTAAATATCGAGCATACTAAATTGGACGGCAATGAAATTAAAAGGCATGATCCGACCAAAGCAGACGACAAAATTTGTCCTATGACAAATTTAGTACGGAATGGTGAGGATAATATATCAATAAACGAAAATGGTTTAAATAATCCGAACATACCGGAAGACAAATTTTCACTCAATACAAAATCTGGTGATTGGGCTGAGAAACAACGTTCATTTGATTCAGGAGCGTATGCTATTTTAGATAATAGTAAAATATCTCGTAATGACAGTGGTATTATGATACAGGTTGACGAAATCCCAGTGACAAATGAAATGAACACCCATGAAGACGGCGAAGTAAGTGACAGATTGCAGCTCCTTGACGGTACGACTTCGGACAACGAAATGAATGGGCTCAACAACAAAAATTTGTCTTCTTCATGTGACCTTTCTGTGAACGTGCTCGATCAAATTAACAATATTGGGAACAAAGGCAACGAAGTAAGTTTGAAGGCTGCTGAAAACCAGATTGAATGTGTTCACGATTGGCATGAAACCAGTTCAAATGATAAGCAAAATTGTGGAACACACGCAAAAGGTGAAAGCTCGAACAAAATTTGTATGCCATCAGATTTCACGGATGCAACAGATCATACACCGCCAATCATTAAAAATGCACAGCTGAAGGTCCATGATGACGCTGTTGGGTGCAAACCTTTCTCCAATACAGAGCCCTTAACCGACCAAATGGGAAGTAGCGGTCTATGTGGATCTCCTAATGAAATGATGGGCAAAGGACTATGGAATATATCCGATCAGTCCATTGTGGAATACAGCATCCCCAGAAAGCTTTGTGGCTTGTCTTTAAATGAAGACGATTTTAAAACTAATGATAATTCAGCTACGCTTCCACGTTATGATCAGCATAACGCAAAATTGCGCAATAAGAAGTGTCGTAAACATTTAAAAATTGCCGGAAAAGTCCTTAAGCACAGTGAAATATTAGACAATCAGAATAATGATGCGGAAACTAACATTTCCAAGAAAGAATCACTGAGCAATTTAGTAATTCCTGACTTTGAACATGACGAGCTGAAACTAAAAAATCAACTAAATGAAATTAATCGTAACCTAGTGCGTGTTAGTCAAAACGTTTTTGGTCCAACTAATCGGGATTTACAGAGCGGTTTCGTAATGAATAGTTCGGTTAATGCCGGGAGAGAAGACGACATTAAAATTTCAATTAAACCCGAGGAGAATAGCTTTTCCGCCGATTATAAGAATTTTGTGAGTGATTCCTCTATTAATAAAAAATCGACTGACTCAGTCTACGCCTCAGAGAGCGGAAATATAGATTTACGAAATCTGCAGATGTACAGCGACATCTCAATCGGTAATCTCGCTGCACAAATCGACGCTCCAAATGTAGATGTAATTATCAGCAACACTGTAACGGATTCTGGGACTAAAAGTTCAAGCTCAACAATTGCGAACGAGGACGTTTACGGTGTAGAGCCTAAGAAAACTGCGGAGAAGGATCAAAATCAGCAGACGAAGTACGTCCACAAATCTGCGAAAATTTCTTCTAAAGAGAAACGAAAAAATAGGAAGCATAAAAAGGAAGTTAAAAGTACAGACAAAAACAATTTGGAAATTGATAATTCTAAGGCAACAGGAGGAATAATACAAAATATAAAAGAAGCGTTAAATTTAACAACGGAAATACAGGACGAAGAAAACACTAGCAGCAAAACTGGCAGAAAATTATCTGCATTAGATAGCACCGATCTTACGGACAATATGACAAATTGCTTGCAATCTCTTCCAACCAATGTGGATTATAATGTGCTGGTCATCAAATCTCGTATTGAGTCGAGCACGAAAACAAATAATAATGCAGCTATTGGCGAAGAGGAGATGAACGGGACTGTGACACTTAAAATAAAATCTGCCAATGAAGACGAATCAGATGAGCATGCAATAGATAAATCATTTATTCCAATTACGAATTCACCTTCCATAAATATTTTGAGCTCAGTGCAACCTTCCGAGTTGTTAGGTATGGGCCCTTCTGTAGTGAAAAATGCTTCTCTCCAGGAATCAAGAAATCAACAATATCTACAATGCGATGAACTGAACGACACGAAGGAAAGGGAAGAGGCGGTTCATAATAAGCAACTCATTCCTTACGCTGGAGACATTAATTCGCACAAGGTGAGTGCGGAATCTATAAAAGACGAGGCTGAGTTTTACATTAAGGAGAAAACTATGACTCAGTCACAAAATGTGGAATATGTTGCAGAGGAGCAGGTTCAGACTGACGACACTGGAAAGTCCATACTTATCGTAGTGCCCCCGAAACCAAATCCGGACATTCGTTCTAAAATATATCACACAAGTATAATTGGTCGAGCAGATAATCCCAAGCAAATTCCGGACACGCAAATTACTAGGCAAGATTCACCTAGAGCAGATTCTCAACTAGAAAAAGGTGTTGAAGAAAATATTAATACTTCTAACGATGTTGTGCAATACAATTTAACAGACAGTGACGGTGACTGTAAATTTCTTAGCATTATTGGACTTTCACTGGCCTCCGGTTTTATTTTTGTGCCACCGATTAACGAAAGTGTTAATACTTTTTCTGATAGTGACGTTGACTTGAACATTAAAGAGAAAACATCGCTTACGACGGACAATGGTTATGAGGAGCGTAGTTGCATGTATCGATCCAAGCGGTGGTATTATCCAGAAGACGAGAATATTAGAGATGGAAATGGCACATTACTGGCTAGTGATTTAAATTTACCCGGAAATAATTTGTTTAATGAAACTAACAGCCACGGACAAAAACAACAAGAGCCATTGACTTCTACCGTTGCACCATCTTTACCGTGTACTAATTCTAATATGCAAAAGGTTGTGTGCATCGACGACATTGCCCAAGCTGAGCTTCACGAGATGAAAACAAACAATCTTAACTCTGAAGTTAAATTGAACGGAAAAGAAGATGATGGATGTTGGTCTATTGTCACCAAAAAACAACCACATCGCCAGAAAAAAAGAAATGCTAACAAACTTACAAATGCCGGTAATGGAAAATTACGTATCGAAGCTAACCAACAGGTAAATATCGAGCATACTAAATTGGACGGCAATGAAATTAAAAGGCATGATCCGACCAAAGCAGACGACAAAATTTGTCCTATGACAAATTTAGTACGGAATGGTGAGGATAATATATCAATAAACGAAAATGGTTTAAATTATCCAAACATACCGGAAGACAAATTTTCACTCAATACAAAATCTGGTGATTGGGCTGAGAAACAACGTTCATTTGATTCAGGAGCGTATGCTATTTTAGATAATAGTAAAATTTCTCGTAATGACAGTGGTATTATGATACAGATTGACGAAATCCCAGTGACAAATGTAATGAACACCCATGAAGACGGCGAAGTAAGTGACAGATTGCAGCTCCTTGACGGTACGACTTCGGACAACGAAATGAATGGGCTCAACAACAAAAATTTGTCTTCTTCATGTGACCTTTCTGTGAACGTGCTCGATCAAATTAACAATATTGGGAACAAAGGCAACGAAGTAAGTTTGAAGGCTGCTGAAAACCAGATTGAATGTGTTCACGATTGGCATGAAACCATATCAAATGATAAGCAAAATTGTGGAACACACGCAAAAGGTGAAAGCTCGAACAAAATTTGTATGCCATCAGATTTCACGGATGCAACAGATCATACACCGCCAATCATTAAAAATGCACAGCTGAAGGTCCATGATGACGCTGTTGGGTGCAAACCTTTCTCCAATACAGAGCCCTTAACCGACCAAATGGGAAGTAGCGGTCTATGTGGATCTCCTAATGAAATGATGGGCAAAGGACTATGGAATATATCCGATCAGTCCATTGTGGAATACAGCATCCCCAGAAAGCTTTGTGGCTTGTCTTTAAATGAAGACGATTTTAAAACTAATGATAATTCAGCTACGCTTCCACGTTATGATCAGCATAACGCAAAATTGCGCAATAAGAAGTGTCGTAAACATTTAAAAATTGCCGGAAAAGTCCTTAAGCACAGTGAAATATTAGACAATCAGAATAATGATGCGGAAACTAACATTTCCAAGAAAGAATCACTGAGCAATTTAGTAATTCCTGACTTTGAACATGACGAGCTGAAACTAAAAAATCAACTAAATGAAATTAATCGTAACCTAGTGCGTGTTAGTCAAAACGTTTTTGGTCCAACTAATCGGGATTTACAGAGCGGTTTCGTAATGAATAGTTCGGTTAATGCCGGGAGAGAAGACGACATTAAAATTTCAATTAAACCCGAGGAGAATAGCTTTTCCGCCGATTATAAGAATTTTGTGAGTGATTCCTCTATTAATAAAAAATCGACTGACTCAGTCTACGCCTCAGAGAGCGGAAATATAGATTTACGAAATCTGCAGATGTACAGCGACATCTCAATCGGTAATCTCGCTGCACAAATCGACGCTCCAAATGAAGATGTAATTATCAGCAACACTGTAACGGATTCTGGGACTAAAAGTTCAAGCTCAACAATTGCGAACGAGGACGTTTACGGTGTAGAGCCTAAGAAAACTGCGGAGAAGGATCAAAATCAGCAGACGAAGTACGTCCACAAATCTGCGAAAATTTCTTCTAAAGAGAAACGAAAAAATAGGAAGCATAAAAAGGAAGTTAAAAGTACAGACAAAAACAATTTGGAAATTGATAATTCTAAGGCAACAGGAGGAATAATACAAAATATAAAAGAAGCGTTAAATTTAACAACGGAAATACAGGACGAAGAAAACACTAGCAGCAAAACTGGCAGAAAATTATCTGCATTAGATAGCACCGATCTTACGGACAATATGACAAATTGCTTGCAATCTCTTCCAACCAATGTGGATTATAATGTGCTGGTCATCAAATCTCGTATTGAGTCGAGCACGAAAACAAATAATAATGCAGCTATTGGCGAAGAGGAGATGAACGGGACTGTGACACTTAAAATAAAATCTGCCAATGAAGACGAATCAGATGAGCATGCAATAGATAAATCATTTATTCCAATTACGAATTCACCTTCCATAAATATTTTGAGCTCAGTGCAACCTTCCGAGTTGTTAGGTATGGGCCCTTCTGTAGTGAAAAATGCTTCTCTCCAGGAATCAAGAAATCAACAATATCTACAATACGATGAACTGAACGACACGAAGGAAAGGGAAGAGGCGGTTCATAATAAGCAACTCATTCCTTACGCTGGAGACATTAATTCGCACAAGGTGAGTGCGGAATCTATAAAAGACGAGGCTGAGTTTTACATTAAGGAGAAAACTATGACTCAGTCACAAAATGTGGAATATGTTGCAGAGGAGCAGGTTCAGACTGACGACACTGGAAAGTCCATACTTATCGTAGTGCCCCCGAAACCAAATCCGGACATTCGTTCTAAAATATATCACACAAGTATAATTGGTCGAGCAGATAATCCCAAGCAAATTCCGGACACGCAAATTACTAGGCAAGATTCACCTAGAGCAGATTCTCAACTAGAAAAAGGTGTTGAAGAAAATATTAATACTTCTAACGATGTTGTGCAATACAATTTAACAGACAGTGACGGTGACTGTAAATTTCTTAGCATTATTGGACTTTCACTGGCCTCCGGTTTTATTTTTGTGCCACCGATTAACGAAAGTGTTAATACTTTTTCTGATAGTGACGTTGACTTGAACATTAAAGAGAAAACATCGCTTACGACGGACAATGGTTATGAGGAGCGTAGTTGCATGTATCGATCCAAGCGGTGGTATTATCCAGAAGACGAGAATATTAGAGATGGAAATGGCACATTACTGGCTAGTGATTTAAATTTACCCGGAAATAATTTGTTTAATGAAACTAACAGCCACGGACAAAAACAACAAGAGCCATTGACTTCTACCGTTGCACCATCTTTACCGTGTACTAATTCTAATATGCAAAAGGTTGTGTGCATCGACGACATTGCCCAAGCTGAGCTTCACGAGATGAAAACAAACAATCTTAACTCTGAAGTTAAATTGAACGGAAAAGAAGATGATGGATGTTGGTCTATTGTCACCAAAAAACAACCACATCGCCAGAAAAAAAGAAATGCTAACAAACTTACAAATGCCGGTAATGGAAAATTACGTATCGAAGCTAACCAACAGGTAAATATCGAGCATACTAAATTGGACGGCAATGAAATTAAAAGGCATGATCCGACCAAAGCAGACGACAAAATTTGTCCTATGACAAATTTAGTACGGAATGGTGAGGATAATATATCAATAAACGAAAATGGTTTAAATTATCCGAACAAACCGGAAGACAAATTTTCACTCAATACAAAATCTGGTGATTGGGCTGAGAAACAACGTTCATTTGATTCAGGAGCGTATGCTATTTTAGATAATAGTAAAATTTCTCATAATGACAGTGGCATTATGATAGAGATTGATGAAATCCCAGTGACAAATGTAATGAACACCCATGAAGACGGCGAAGTAAGTGACAGATTGCAGCTCCTTGACGGTACGACTTCGGACAACGAAATGAATGGGCTCAACAACAAAAATTTGTCTTCTTCATGTGACCTTTCTGTGAACGTGCTCGATCAAATTAACAATATTGGGAACAAAGGCAACGAAGTAAGTTTGAAGGCTGCTGAAAACCAGATTGAATGTGTTCACGATTGGCATGAAACCATATCAAATGATAAGCAAAATTGTGGAACACACGCAAAAGGTGAAAGCTCGAACAAAAGTTGTATGCCATCAGATTTCACGGATGCAACAGATCATACACCGCCAATCATTAAAAATGCACAGCTGAAGGTCCATGATGACGCTGTTGGGTGCAAACCTTTCTCCAATACAGAGCCCTTAACCGACCAAATGGGAAGTAGCGGTCTATGTGGATCTCCTAATGAAATGATGGGCAAAGGACTATGGAATATATCCGATCAGTCCATTGTGGAATACAGCATCCCCAGAAAGCTTTGTGGCTTGTCTTTAAATGAAGACGATTTTAAAACTAATGATAATTCAGCTACGCTTCCACGTTATGATCAGCATAACGCAAAATTGCGCAATAAGAAGTGTCGTAAACATTTAAAAATTGCCGGAAAAGTCCTTAAGCACAGTGAAATATTAGACAATCAGAATAATGATGCGGAAACTAACATTTCCAAGAAAGAATCACTGAGCAATTTAGTAATTCCTGACTTTGAACATGACGAGCTGAAACTAAAAAATCAACTAAATGAAATTAATCGTAACCTAGTGCGTGTTAGTCAAAACGTTTTTGGTCCAACTAATCGGGATTTACAGAGCGGTTTCGTAATGAATAGTTCGGTTAATGCCGGGAGAGAAGACGACATTAAAATTTCAATTAAACCCGAGGAGAATAGCTTTTCCGCCGATTATAAGAATTTTGTGAGTGATTCCTCTATTAATAAAAAATCGACTGACTCAGTCTACGCCTCAGAGAGCGGAAATATAGATTTACGAAATCTGCAGATGTACAGCGACATCTCAATCGGTAATCTCGCTGCACAAATCGACGCTCCAAATGTAGATGTAATTATCAGCAACACTGTAACGGATTCTGGGACTAAAAGTTCAAGCTCAACAATTGCGAACGAGGACGTTTACGGTGTAGAGCCTAAGAAAACTGCGGAGAAGGATCAAAATCAGCAGACGAAGTACGTCCACAAATCTGCGAAAATTTCTTCTAAAGAGAAACGAAAAAATAGGAAGCATAAAAAGGAAGTTAAAAGTACAGACAAAAACAATTTGGAAATTGATAATTCTAAGGCAACAGGAGGAATAATACAAAATATAAAAGAAGCGTTAAATTTAACAACGGAAATACAGGACGAAGAAAACACTAGCAGCAAAACTGGCAGAAAATTATCTGCATTAGATAGCACCGATCTTACGAACAATATGACAAATTGCTTGCAATCTCTTCCAACCAATGTGGATTATAATGTGCTGGTCATCAAATCTCGTATTGAGTCGAGCACGAAAACAAATAATAATGCAGCTATTGGCGAAGAGGAGATGAACGGGACTGTGACACTTAAAATAAAATCTGCCAATGAAGACGAATCAGATGAGCATGCAATAGATAAATCATTTATTCCAATTACGAATTCACCTTCCATAAATATTTTGAGCTCAGTGCAACCTTCCGAGTTGTTAGGTATGGGCCCTTCTGTAGTGAAAAATGCTTCTCTCCAGGAATCAAGAAATCAACAATATCTACAATACGATGAACTGAACGACACGAAGGAAAGGGAAGAGGCGGTTCATAATAAGCAACTCATTCCTTACGCTGGAGACATTAATTCGCACAAGGTGAGTGCGGAATCTATAAAAGACGAGGCTGAGTTTTACATTAAGGAGAAAACTATGACTCAGTCACAAAATGTGGAATATGTTGCAGAGGAGCAGGTTCCGACTGACGACACTGGAAAGTCCATACTTATCGTAGTGCCCCCGAAACCAAATCCGGACATTCGTTCTAAAATATATCACACAAGTATAATTGGTCGAGCAGATAATCCCAAGCAAATTCCGGACACGCAAATTACTAGGCAAGATTCACCTAGAGCAGATTCTCAACTAGAAAAAGGTGTTGAAGAAAATATTAATACTTCTAACGATGTTGTGCAATACAATTTAACAGACAGTGACGGTGACTGTAAATTTCTTAGCATTATTGGACTTTCACTGGCCTCCGGTTTTATTTTTGTGCCACCGATTAACGAAAGTGTTAATACTTTTTCTGATAGTGACGTTGACTTGAACATTAAAGAGAAAACATCGCTTACGACGGACAATGGTTATGAGGAGCGTAGTTGCATGTATCGATCCAAGCGGTGGTATTATCCAGAAGACGAGAATATTAGAGATGGAAATGGCACATTACTGGCTAGTGATTTAAATTTACCCGGAAATAATTTGTTTAATGAAACTAACAGCCACGGACAAAAACAACAAGAGCCATTGACTTCTACCGTTGCACCATCTTTACCGTGTACTAATTCTAATATGCAAAAGGTTGTGTGCATCGACGACATTGCCCAAGCTGAGCTTCACGAGATGAAAACAAACAATCTTAACTCTGAAGTTAAATTGAACGGAAAAGAAGATGATGGATGTTGGTCTATTGTCACCAAAAAACAACCACATCGCCAGAAAAAAAGAAATGCTAACAAACTTACAAATGCCGGTAATGGAAAATTACGTATCGAAGCTAACCAACAGGTAAATATCGAGCATACTAAATTGGACGGCAATGAAATTAAAAGGCATGATCCGACCAAAGCAGACGACAAAATTTGTCCTATGACAAATTTAGTACGGAATGGTGAGGATAATATATCAATAAACGAAAATGGTTTAAATTATCCGAACAAACCGGAAGACAAATTTTCACTCAATACAAAATCTGGTGATTGGGCTGAGAAACAACGTTCATTTGATTCAGGAGCGTATGCTATTTTAGATAATAGTAAAATTTCTCATAATGACAGTGGCATTATGATAGAGATTGATGAAATCCCAGTGACAAATGTAATGAACACCCATGAAGACGGCGAAGTAAGTGACAGATTGCAGCTCCTTGACGGTACGACTTCGGACAACGAAATGAATGGGCTCAACAACAAAAATTTGTCTTCTTCATGTGACCTTTCTGTGAACGTGCTCGATCAAATTAACAATATTGGGAACAAAGGCAACGAAGTAAGTTTGAAGGCTGCTGAAAACCAGATTGAATGTGTTCACGATTGGCATGAAACCATATCAAATGATAAGCAAAATTGTGGAACACACGCAAAAGGTGAAAGCTCGAACAAAAGTTGTATGCCATCAGATTTCACGGATGCAACAGATCATACACCGCCAATCATTAAAAATGCACAGCTGAAGGTCCATGATGACGCTGTTGGGTGCAAACCTTTCTCCAATACAGAGCCCTTAACCGACCAAATGGGAAGTAGCGGTCTATGTGGATCTCCTAATGAAATGATGGGCAAAGGACTATGGAATATATCCGATCAGTCCATTGTGGAATACAGCATCCCCAGAAAGCTTTGTGGCTTGTCTTTAAATGAAGACGATTTTAAAACTAATGATAATTCAGCTACGCTTCCACGTTATGATCAGCATAACGCAAAATTGCGCAATAAGAAGTGTCGTAAACATTTAAAAATTGCCGGAAAAGTCCTTAAGCACAGTGAAATATTAGACAATCAGAATAATGATGCGGAAACTAACATTTCCAAGAAAGAATCACTGAGCAATTTAGTAATTCCTGACTTTGAACATGACGAGCTGAAACTAAAAAATCAACTAAATGAAATTAATCGTAACCTAGTGCGTGTTAGTCAAAACGTTTTTGGTCCAACTAATCGGGATTTACAGAGCGGTTTCGTAATGAATAGTTCGGTTAATGCCGGGAGAGAAGACGACATTAAAATTTCAATTAAACCCGAGGAGAATAGCTTTTCCGCCGATTATAAGAATTTTGTGAGTGATTCCTCTATTAATAAAAAATCGACTGACTCAGTCTACGCCTCAGAGAGCGGAAATATAGATTTACGAAATCTGCAGATGTACAGCGACATCTCAATCGGTAATCTCGCTGCACAAATCGACGCTCCAAATGTAGATGTAATTATCAGCAACACTGTAACGGATTCTGGGACTAAAAGTTCAAGCTCAACAATTGCGAACGAGGACGTTTACGGTGTAGAGCCTAAGAAAACTGCGGAGAAGGATCAAAATCAGCAGACGAAGTACGTCCACAAATCTGCGAAAATTTCTTCTAAAGAGAAACGAAAAAATAGGAAGCATAAAAAGGAAGTTAAAAGTACAGACAAAAACAATTTGGAAATTGATAATTCTAAGGCAACAGGAGGAATAATACAAAATATAAAAGAAGCGTTAAATTTAACAACGGAAATACAGGACGAAGAAAACACTAGCAGCAAAACTGGCAGAAAATTATCTGCATTAGATAGCACCGATCTTACGAACAATATGACAAATTGCTTGCAATCTCTTCCAACCAATGTGGATTATAATGTGCTGGTCATCAAATCTCGTATTGAGTCGAGCACGAAAACAAATAATAATGCAGCTATTGGCGAAGAGGAGATGAACGGGACTGTGACACTTAAAATAAAATCTGCCAATGAAGACGAATCAGATGAGCATGCAATAGATAAATCATTTATTCCAATTACGAATTCACCTTCCATAAATATTTTGAGCTCAGTGCAACCTTCCGAGTTGTTAGGTATGGGCCCTTCTGTAGTGAAAAATGCTTCTCTCCAGGAATCAAGAAATCAACAATATCTACAATACGATGAACTGAACGACACGAAGGAAAGGGAAGAGGCGGTTCATAATAAGCAACTCATTCCTTACGCTGGAGACATTAATTCGCACAAGGTGAGTGCGGAATCTATAAAAGACGAGGCTGAGTTTTACATTAAGGAGAAAACTATGACTCAGTCACAAAATGTGGAATATGTTGCAGAGGAGCAGGTTCAGACTGACGACACTGGAAAGTCCATACTTATCGTAGTGCCCCCGAAACCAAATCCGGACATTCGTTCTAAAATATATCACACAAGTATAATTGGTCGAGCAGATAATCCCAAGCAAATTCCGGACACGCAAATTACTAGGCAAGATTCACCTAGAGCAGATTCTCAACTAGAAAAAGGTGTTGAAGAAAATATTAATACTTCTAACGATGTTGTGCAATACAATTTAACAGACAGTGACGGTGACTGTAAATTTCTTAGCATTATTGGACTTTCACTGGCCTCCGGTTTTATTTTTGTGCCACCGATTAACGAAAGTGTTAATACTTTTTCTGATAGTGACGTTGACTTGAACATTAAAGAGAAAACATCGCTTACGACGGACAATGGTTATGAGGAGCGTAGTTGCATGTATCGATCCAAGCGGTGGTATTATCCAGAAGACGAGAATATTAGAGATGGAAATGGCACATTACTGGCTAGTGATTTAAATTTACCCGGAAATAATTTGTTTAATGAAACTAACTGCCACGAACAAAAACAGCAAGAGCCATTAACTTCTACCGTTGCACCATCTTTACCGTGTACTAATTCTAATATGCGAAAGGTTGTGTGCATCGACGACATTGCCCAAGCTGAGCTTCACGAGATGAAAACAAACAATCTTAACTCTGAAGTTAAATTGAACGGAAAAGAAGATGATGGATGTTGGTCTATTGTCACCAAAAAACAACCACATCGCCAGAAAAAAAGAAATGCTAACAAACTTACAAATGCCGGTAATGGAAAATTACGTATCGAAGCTAACCAACAGGTAAATATCGAGCATACTAAATTGGACGGCAATGAAATTAAAAGGCATGATCCGACCAAAGCAGACGACAAAATTTGTCCTATGACAAATTTAGTACGGAATGGTGAGGATAATATATCAATAAACGAAAATGGTTTAAATTATCCGAACAAACCGGAAGACAAATTTTCACTCAATACAAAATCTGGTGATTGGGCTGAGAAACAACGTTCATTTGATTCAGGAGCGTATGCTATTTTAGATAATAGTAAAATTTCTCATAATGACAGTGGCATTATGATAGAGATTGATGAAATCCCAGTGACAAATGTAATGAACACCCATGAAGACGGCGAAGTAAGTGACAGATTGCAGCTCCTTGACGGTACGACTTCGGACAACGAAATGAATGGGCTCAACAACAAAAATTTGTCTTCTTCATGTGACCTTTCTGTGAACGTGCTCGATCAAATTAACAATATTGGGAACAAAGGCAACGAAGTAAGTTTGAAGGCTGCTGAAAACCAGATTGAATGTGTTCACGATTGGCATGAAACCATATCAAATGATAAGCAAGATTGTGGAACACACGCAAAAGGTGAAAGCTCGAACAAAAGTTGTATGCCATCAGATTTCACGGATGCAACAGATCATACACCGCCAATCATTAAAAATGTACAGCTGAAGGTCCATGATGACGCTGTTGGGTGCAAACCTTTCTCCAATACAGAGCCCTTAACCGACCAAATGGGAAATAGCGGTCTATGTGGATCTCCTAATGAAATACTAGACAAAGAAATTGGGAATATCTCTGATCAGTCTACCGTGGAAAGCAGCATTCCCAGAAAGCTCTGTGGCTTGACTTACAATGAAATCGAGTTTAAAACTAATGATAATTCAGCTACGCAAAATTGCGTAATAAAAAGCGTCGAAAACATTTAGAAATAGACGGAAATGTACTTAAATACTGCGAACATTTAGATAATCATATGACTGTTGCAGAAATCGCAGTTGGAAAGGAAGACGCAATTGGCTATTTGGTTAATCCTGATTCTGAACTAAATATAACAAATGAACAAAGTGAAATTAATTCTAATGTAGTGCATTTTAGTCCTGTCGTTATTGGTCCATCTGATCAGGATTTAAAACAAAGTGTTGTCAGCAATAGTTCTTTAAATGCCAGTACTGTAGATGAGATCGAAATCTCAGTAGCACCAATGAAAAATAGTATTTCTGGCGATCGTAGTAATGTTTTGAGTAGTTTATCTAATAATGAACTTGTACCTTACGTAATCTATCCCTCGGAGAGCGTAGATCCAGATCCAAAACTTATTAAAAGGCACGAGGACGACTCAATCGATAATCTCATGGAAATTTTAAACGCTTCGAAATTAGCTGCAATTAACGAGAACAATGTCGATGATTCTCAGACTAAAAGTTCATGCTCAACATTTACGCACGATATTATCGAGAACTCGCACGATGTAGAGTCTAAGAGGACTGAGGAGAAGGATCAAGTCGTTCAGACGAATTACGTCAACAAATCTGCAGAAACTGATTCTAAAGAGAAACGAAGAAATAAGAGACATAGACAGAAGGTTAAAAGTACAGGCATAAAGAATTTGGAAATTTCTAATTCTGACGTAACAGGAGGGATAATACAAAATATAACAGAACCTTTAAAATTAGCAATGCATTAAGAGGACAAGGAAAAAATTAGCAACAAAACTGTCAGAAAATTATCTGCATTAGACAACTCTGAACTTGCTGACGATATGACAAATGACATGCTATCGTTTTCAGCCAATGTAGTTTATAATGCGCCGGTCATTGAAGCGCGTATTAAATTTGATGAGTCGAGCACGGAACCAAATAATAATGCAGTTATTGGTGAAGAGAAGATCGAGGGGAGCGTGACACTTACAATAAAATCTAGCAATGTAGACGAACCTGATGAGCATGCAATAGATAAATAATACAATTCAAATCCTAATTCAACTTGCATAAATATTTTGAGTTCAGTGAAAATTTTTGAGGGAGAAATTTCAATAACAAATATAGAAGCAGCTGCTAAGATATGTTCTGCGAATACGACAAAGGAAAATGGAAAACAACGGACATTAACTCTGGAAACAGAGATTGTTAAACCCGTCAAAGAAATGGGACAACACGCACCTGAAAAGGTACTCTATGTATTTTTAAATTCACATGACTTCGAAGACGAGATCCACGACGATCTCAAGAGCCATAAGCGTGACCATATTACTTCTGAGGTCGTGGACAAATCTCTCGAAGAGAATCATGACAGATGGAGGTCTTACATTCTGCCAAAATCGAAGAATTTGGTGAGTGGCCTAACTTTTTTATCTTCATTAAAGTTTCAAATGCTTAATTGTTAATTTAAAGTTATGAGGTTTTTCGGAGATTTTCGAAGTCACAGACTCCGAAGCAGTCGTGCCCAGGCTCGAGTCCTGTTGGCGGCGAACTCCCGACAGTACTTGAAAGGTTACCAACAAAGACGAATCTGGTATATTGGATGAATTGCCTTTTCCAAACTATACAATACTTAATTTATACTAACAAATGTATTTGTTATAGGATTGGTGCTTATATCAAGCTCTCAACCTTGATTAAAGTAATTGTTAACTCCACCCGTGCAAACATTGACCATTTAATTCTTATAATTTTTTTTCAAACATGCAATATTGGATTGCCTATTTGTTAATTGGTATTATTTTTCGAAAACTTCTTCTGAAACAGTAGCTTGCAGTCTTATTTCTGAATGATATATTCATAATTAGTGATTAAGCACGTGTAAGTTCAATGAGTTCATCTAAGAGAAGAAAGATTTTGAACACCAATCATTCTCTCCCATTATGATTGGGCCACAGAGTTATTTTATAGCGCGAGAACCAATATGCATAATACAACCTAAAGTGCTTACATACTGCAACGGCTGGTACGTTGTGTAAATGGAGTCGTCTTATCAGCTGAGTCTTGCAGGGTATATATGCGAAAACAAGATGTTGCATTAAAAGAAACATGTTGCGCGACAGGGAATAGATGATTTCTCCTCAATCCAAAACAATAGAGAGCACATACACACAGGTATGACGTACGCTTATCTACTGAGTTGTCCATAATTGTCATTAAATCACTATAATCTCATTGCGAAGAGTGTATACATGCAGACATATACAAAAACCAATTTAACATACACTTTCCTAACATTTGAAAAAACGTTATGCTTAAGAGATCTAACAACAAGTATAAATGAGGCAGTTTAAACTAATGTTTCCACTTGACATACTGATTGTCAACTTAGTGGGTGACGTTTTTGCCATTGTAAAAGACCTCCGTACCCGGAGGTCGAAAAATCTGGGGAAATCAAGATATTGTAGTTTAAACAGAAATTGGAGCCCCACGGTGGGAGGCTCTATTTGCGATCTTTGAAAGGAATCAGTATCTTAATGTACATGGAAGAGAATTAATAATGACAGTGCTAACTTGATACCTTAAATCAACAGATGATTAGAGCTTGATGAACCTCTTCTTTCTTAGAGTAGAAACCATGTTCACAAGCACGGGTAAGTAGAATGAAATAGATTGACGAAAAGACTTCATTCGTTCTTGGCGGCCACCATCATTTGCTGGTTTTCGTGTGTTGCTTAAACTTAAAGAAATTTGTCGATTTGTTTTTTTTAATGTGCAGGCTCTATTCTTGTGAGCTGTTCAGACTTTATTAGAATTTCTCTGGACAATCCAAATTTTGATTATGGGACCTTGGTTACAGGAAAAGGAAATTCTTTTCCCATCACATTGCGAAAAGGGGCCTACCAAATATGATTTCACTTTAATTTCGTCCAGTGTTGTAGCGAAAGGATTTCTTAATGGATAGCTATATCCAATCGTTTGGCCTATGCTAGTTTCCTCGTAGACGACTTTATATTAGAATTAGTGAACGGGTATGCACATATTCTCAGGCATTCCGCTAAGGAAAATAACGATTTCGTTGCAAAGCTTAAAATCTTTTCAGTTGTTTTGAGCGGATTTCTCCAATCCTAATAGTGTTCAAGCTGGGCTAAAACAGTGCTATCTACGGAGTTGTAAGTAGATGGATTCTGCCTGTATATGCACTAATAGTGATCTTTCTGATGCCTTTTCCATTGGCTCCAGTATTCGAAAAGGATGCATCATTGTTAAAACTTTGATTTAATTAGGCTATCGCTGCAGTTTTTGATGAGATACATGTTAGATCTCTTGAGAATAATTGTTGTTTCCCTAGGTAAGTGTATATTCAATTTAGTTTTGCATGTGTCTGCATTTGTGCACCCATCGAAATGAAATTACAGTTGTTTAATAACAAAAACTGATGACTCACTAGATAAGCGTACGCCATGTCTGTGTGTGTGTGTGCTCTCGTTTATTTTGGATTGAGGAATATTCAGTTACTGCACGTGTACACCCATCTGAGTGAAAATACAGCGATTTAACAACATCTGACTATTCACCAGATAAGCGTATGCCACGCATGTTTGTGTGTGTGTGGGGGAGGGATTGGGGCGTTTGTTTTAGACTGAGTAATAATATGTTATATATAATTAGCGTCAGGTTTATCACACATTCAAGTAAAGCTAAAGTGATAAATGCCAATTCCTCTTTGCACACGTCAAACGTATTTTTACACTTACTTTTCTAAATGGCGTAAATACGAGTGGCATCCTGGTAGGGAGGGGCGAGATACTGTGCATACGCGGGCACAAAATTTTCACCGTAAATAATTAATTAAACAAGGGTAAATTGTTTCAACAGTATAGAAAGTTTAAATAAAAATTAAAAAAGGGCCATAAAATAAATTTGATAGTTGCCTGAACAATAATTACAAAAATAATAATTTGGACAAGAAAATTACTAAAGGTGAAAGTGCACAGAACTGGGGCAACTTTAATTTGTACACACCAATTAAGCTTTAAAGCAAGGTGATTTCGGCAACATAGCCGCATTGAACCATGAAGTTTGCTGTGTCTAACTAGGTCAAGTTAAAATAGTGATTATAAACAATACGTTGTGACATTACAAGGCGTTGCTAACAGAATCCAAGATCTCTATAAAATGTTATTCACTTTCCGGTTTGATTTCTCTTAGTTAGTTTACTGTCGTTGAATACCATGATCAATAAATGGTGTTCGTTTAAAATGTAAAAACGTGATTTGAACAGGTTAATGTTTTGTAAACAAGCTTTAAATGATTACAATATTTGGTCTTTTGGCAATTCATTCATTTTCAATGTTTGCTTGCAAATTTATTCTTTTCTGACAAATAAATTATTAAAATCATTTTTTCATCAGGATACTACTACTACTACTACCAGTGCAGCCACAGGAGAGCTAAAATATGCGTAAGTTACATATCCTGCATAAACAGTTTAGTAAACTTGATTTTTTACATTCCATGTTTTTATGAACGTCATCAATTCAGCTACAATTTACATAATTGATAGTTGTCAGCTTCTAAATTTTTTAAACAGTAGGACGTGAAGATTAAAATATATTTATAAATTTTTATCACTTTTATTGACCATGCTTGTAGGATAATTATTTTTCAAATTAGCGTAAGGTTTATTTCCACGTTTGAATTAAAACACATTAAGCATTTCGTTCCATCTTATCAATTGATGTACTGGAGTAAAAAAATAATTATTATTTATAGTTTACCTTCTGCAGTATAGCAGTTTATAAGTCGGAGCGAAATCCCTACTGGTACATGTATAAGGTTTTTAAAGTAAGTACGTGGAAATAATTTGAGAAACAAATAGGTTTTTATTGTTTCTAGACGAATGTTTACTTACAATATATACTTTGATGGAAATAGAGTTGCTATTTAGCAGGATTTGTAGTTATAGTTAACTTAGGCATAATGTACAAAGTGTAGGAGAATTCGTTTATTTATAACAACAATGTTTACTTACATTGTGTAAAATCGTGACTTGCAGCATTGTCAGCTCGCAAGAATTGAATGCACGTCTTTATTGAGGTCACATATTACGTATTTAGTAGTTGAAACCAATTGCTGTGTGTTACAAGGTTACACATTTGTATGCACGCCAAAACAGAATGTCCTTTGGCACAAGCGATATGAAGTATCTGTGAATCGGATGGTATGGTGTTCGAGTCCCAATTGCAATCTCAGCTACTGGTTCGGAGTGGTCTCATGGATAAGATGGATTACATACATTATCTATTACTAACTAAATTTGCTTTCTCTATAAGTGTTTTATTAATAACATAGTTATAATTTTGCGAAATGTTCCATCATAGTAATCGCCAAACTTGAAAATGTGGGCTGAGAGGTAGGTTGATTGATTTTTGCCACTGCGAAATGGCTAAACAATTTGAAGCATGAAATCAGTTTTGTGGTGAAATTTTGGATTTTGTCATTCTAATCCTTTTTTACAATTATTAAAATAATTTTATATTCGTAATATTATAGACATGAAGCAGAATGTGCATCTGTGAAACTGCAATCAGTCGACCTGAAAGAATCAACAAAAAGGTGTAATAAACGAAACGATTTCGCCAGTAGCCGAAACTCACTTTCGAGTTCATCTTTGCTCTACAAAATGCTGTATGACGCTGAATCTCCACGTGGTGTTGTGATGAATTCTGACGATTTCGCTGAAGAACCACCGTCAGTGGCGCAATTTCCGTATTTGGTTCCGAGTTTTCATATCAACCAGCTTACGAATCTTTTCTCTTCGTTAGATAGTCGGAATAAATCTAGCGATCTACTTGATGGCGTAACATCGACTGTTGATGAATCCTATCGTGACCCAGTCCACCAGGTTAAAGCAATTGGTGTGTCAGACAACACTGCCGCTCTGGCCAAAACGAAGTTGACGAGAGGCTCTTTATGCTCGAAATGCTTGCGATTTGGCTTTTGGATGTTTGTTATTTTCCTGCTCACACTTCTTTTGCTATGCTTCGTTACCAATCTTTCAATACCAGGCTTTCAGGCCAGATGATTCTGTGTGCAATCGATTCCTTCAATTCATGATTGTTTTAAAAGCGTTTCAATTCAGATTTGTTTAAATGAATTTTTTTTAAAACATTAGAAAATTTATATTTTGCTCTGCATATCACTGACAATTGATGCCAGCTGCCGAAATCACATGTACGTGGTGCATATTCAGAAATTGCTGATTTTTGTGCGAATTGATGTACTTCTTTTCATCAAAACAAGAGAAAGGTTTTTTATATCTTGTTTTTGACCTGTTTTGTGAGTGACCTGCCGTTGCAGGTACATTGAAATTGTTTACGCCTAACAATCTGTGCATTACTTTGATAATATAATTTTATTTATAAACATCAGTTTTGTTTTTATGAACACATATCTTACCTGTGTCAGTTTGGAAATGACTGATCTTTTATCGGATTATTTTAATTTTCTTGAGACAATAGTCCGCGAAACCATTAGTTTTAAAGTTTCTCAGATCCAGTTTCAATTTTAATCTATGTCCCACGGTAAAAATTCCAGCCTATTGAATTTCCTACGGATTTAATCCGCTCTCGTTTTTATAAGCTTTTTGAAGAACTAGAAAAATTCCGTTCATATTTTGCACTGTCTATAGTATCATGCCTCAATGCAATTACGTAACTATTTCTGGTCTAACATAGACATCACACAGTATATTCAAGCTAATCCATCTAAGAGACGACTATTTATTCCTTTGTTTACAAATATTGAGAACTAGTCCACGGATTTCTGGAGATTCTGTGTGCTACAAAACAATTGTTCATATACTAAACAATGACACAATCTTGACTACTAGGACTCTGTTGTAGGATTGACTTCCAGTCGATTATGCATACGTATTAGATACAAACTTAAGTTAATATTAATTCATCAGTTATAGTTTTGAAACTAAAAGAATAGCGTTGTTTTGTTAATCTGTGCAAGCGTGAGCAGCATGCTTGCACATCTGGATTTCGGCTTGCTTCTACGTAGCGCATTATTATGTTTTTTTAACTCTGATTATTCTCCTTTCGTATTGATGATATATGGTCACTGACAATCTGATCTTTCTTGAAATTGACAAACTCAACCCACACTGATCCGCTTTATCTATGATCCATGGTCATCAACATTATCGTGTGCATAGCTGCCCTATATTTTTAGGCATTTTGTTTTCTTCTTACTTCATTTCCGAAAGTAATAGATGAAACCGTTACTGATTGCCTGTACTCATATTTCCAAAGCGTTCGTGCTTATCTAACATTTGCCGGAATTCTCGTCCATATTAAAATCGTTACGTCTGACGTATTAGATCTGAATGGAAACCTGGATTAATTAAATTTGCAGTTATATATTAAAATAGATATTATATACAGTTCCATAAATTTCAAGTGGATTTTGTTAGACAAATATCTGCTCCGGAGCCGGACTTGATAATGGAGTTTATAATTTGGCAGTTGGATTACAAAATCTTTGGTGATAATCATTCCTAATCAGGTCTCGTTGACGTGACTTATAGTTATGTAGGGCTTTGATGCTCATAAAATTTTTAAATGCCTTTTTTACAATTTGGAGACATGTTTTTTATACTTTGTGTAATACTGTTGGTTTTATTAAAAAATCATATCTTCTATAACCATTTTATTCAATAATGGAATTTTATTATGTATCTCTGTATATCTGTTTTTTGTGTTTATTTGTGAATAAAATATCATTAAATTTTCAAAAAGTAGAAAACAATCGTTAACGGTGGAAAGGGTGATTTTTTGGGTATAGAATAAATATTCTTCGCTACCACAGGATATATATATGCCATAATATTTTATTTCTCAATTATATTAACTATTTTACAATATACTCCGGTGTGTAGAGGATGTTGAATCCTCCGCCTTTTATAAAATGACCTTGAATGATAAATTTAAACCACCATAGCTGATTGTAACAACTTTATTTAAAAAGAATTCTTTCTTTTTATTTTCCAGAACATTCTTTGTTTAAAGACTTGATTTTTAAAATTGTGCGCTATTTTCAGTTTTTGAGTATCGTGCTTCCGGGCTGGTTGAAGATTTTCGTTTGCTGCATTTTAACATTTCTCTCCATAATAAACGATTACAACATTGATTCAATAAACATCCTTCAACACTTGCCTTGTGTTCTGATATAATATAACACTGAGGAGGAGTCTTGGAACAGGTAATTTATTTATTATTGTGGGTCACGTACACATCAAAGCAGATTATTGCTGAAGATATAGCTTTCCAACTTTCACCTTCCAAACGCCTAAAATAATTGTCAATTTGAGTACCATAATTCTTGATCATGAATGCCGATATTAAATAAGAAGATGTATTTCATTTAGGGCAGGAACTAATGGATTTAAATCTTATTGACACAGATAACAATGTAGGCAAATCAGACTCTACTGTGAATATTAGGACATCTAGCGAACTGGCATCTAGGGGGCTTACTAACACCAATAGGTTAGGGGCCTCAACAAAATTTGGCGACCACGCCAGTCCAAGTATATTTAGTCTACCACAGTATAAGTCAGAGAAACATGCAAGTTGGGTAGGAGATGCCCAAATGATATTTGAGGCTTATTGTATTGTGAACCCTATGGAGAAATTTGTTGCAGCATGGATGGCATTGCCTGAGAATTTCCGAAATGCTTTGGAAAATTTCAGAGACAGAACTGTGAAAGAAAAGCCGTACAACGCATTTGAGTTATTAATGGCAGAAATTCAACAGAGATATCAGCCTGGAAGAACAGCGCAAATGTGCGAATTATTACGCTTAGAAAAAATGGGACGTCAGTTACCGTCCGAATTTTATGAACGCCTTTGCACGAAAGCTTCCAGGTTGAATATATCTAGTGATGTAGTCAACTCCATTTTTACAGCTGAGTTACCAGTTAGGCTCAGAACAACAATGGAAGTGTTTGACACAATGAACATAGATTGGCCGACAAAACTCAGAGGGTTAGACGGCGTGTATAAACAGCAAGAACCACAAGTACATGCTGTAATGGCAGATTCTGTAACGATGCAGCCAGTGAGGGCAGATACCGAAAACCACCTGACCACACAAGAAAGTTTGCGTTTCTTATGTAGGGAAGTTGCTAGCTTGCGTAGTGATGTCGCACAACTTCAGAGTCAGGTCCAGGATATTAGACGCCGAAGGAGTCACTCGCGTCAACGCTTCGAAGGGCCACGCGGATGGGGTAAGGCACAGGGCGAATATGGACGCAGTGCGAAGTGCCAAGATGAAAATTATAATTACCCGCGATTAGGTGGACCCAAATGGAAAGGAAGCACAAAACCGGTTGAGAGAAATCCGTCACCGGGAAAAGGGAAAAACCCCCACTAGTAGGAGCCGTAGGGGGGGTTCCATTGCAAAGGCTCCCAGATATGCCTTTAAAAGGCATACTCAAAGCAAAAGAGGCGACTAGTATAAATAGCACCCAGATAAAAGGCAAAAGAGTCCGATTCTCACTAAGCGGGGATCTTGAAAACATTGCCGGAGTGTCCAGCAACAAGTTCATTATTAAGGATGAATTATCTGGATTAGAATTTCTCATAGACACGGGTGCGGAGGTAAGCATAGTTAGGTCAGACGTGGTGGAAGCAGATTGCCCCACATTTGATTATCAACTATGGGCCGCGAATGGTAGTCCAATTGAAGTAAAAGGGATGAAAGAAATGTCTGTAAAATTAGGCCAGAAATCTTCTTTCCTATGGAATTTTCTAGTAGCCGATGTCAAGGACCATATCATTGGCATGGATTTCTTGACACATTTCAAGCTGGCATTAGACCCCAAGGCTAGGACTATCACAGAAGGCGTAGGGACATCAATAAATAATGAGTCTAACGTGTCGGCAGTTAGAACAGTCCTCTTACCTCGTCCAACAGTCGCACATGACTTTGCTGATATAATCGAGAAGCACCTAGCAGTGTTTCAACCTTTTAGTGCCAAAAGAATAGGTTTGAAAATAGGAGTAGAACACCAGATAGAATTGGTAGCTCCGTTACCTTGTTCACCAAAGGCTCAACCATTGGCACAACACAAGCAACAAGTAGCTGTGTCAGAATTTCATCAATTGCGCGAAGAGGGGATTTGTAGAAGGTCAAATTCCAATTTTGCTTCCCCAATAGTGGTAGTTCCCAAACCTGAACCGGGTCAATGGAGGGTTTGTGGGAATTATCGTCTATTAAACTCAGTGACAAAGGGTGATTCTTATCCTCTCCCTAACCAGAGTACTTTGCTCCGAGATATAATGGGATATGAGGTTTATTCAACTTTAGATCTCCAGAAAGCGTACTATCAAGTACCAATGGAAGAAAGTTCGATACCACTCACCGCAGTCAGATTTCCAGGAGGGGGATCGCATGAATTTCTTCGAATGCCTTTTGGTTTGAAAAACGCCAGTCAGACATTCCAGCGTTTGGCTGAAGAAATCCTTCAGAATTGTCCATTTGCGAGAGTATATATTGATGACATAATAATTTTTAGTAGTTCACGAGACGAACATCGTACGCATTTGGAAACGGTTTTGACCAGGCTGGAACAATATGGATTAGTGGTCAAACCTAATAAGAGTAATATTGGTTGCTCTTCAGTTAAATACCTTGGTCATATACTTTCCAAAGACGGAATTAAGCCTTTGGAAGATAAGGTCCAAGCCATTAAGGACGTAACTGAACCCAGAACAGTACGCCAGTTGCGAAGGTTCTTGGGCATGATCAGCTATTATCGTCGATTCATTCCAGGTCTAGCCGGAATTCTTGGATCGTTAACAAGCTATCTCACTCTTGAAAAGAGCACGATCAAGAAGTCTTGGCCTATCATCTTGAGTCAAGAAGACCGAGAAAATTTCCAAAAGGCCAAGGATATGTTAAGTGACGTAACCACATTAGCACCTGTAGATTGGGAAAAACCTTTCGAACTAATCACTGATGCATCAGATGTTGCATTAGGAGCAGTGCTACAGCAAAGAGATCGGGACGTAGTAAAACCGATTGGGTTTTATAGCCGTAAGCTTACTGATCGAGAAAAACGGTATGATACGTTTGGCAAAGAGCTTCTAGCCGTGTATGCCGCAGTGTTACACTTCGAGCATTACTTAGATGGTCACAAGTTTAAGTTATTGACCGATCATAAGCCATTGATCAGCATACTTGGTAAGACAGCTAGGCTTAATTACTCTCGTAGAGTAAATTCCCAAATAACACGGTTAGCAGAGTTTGATTTCACTGTATTTCATATTGCTGGTAAAGAGAATGTGGTTGCAGATGCACTAAGCCGACCGAATGAAGCTGATGTCGATACGATATTTCAAGGTCCTTTGAAAAGTTTAGAAGAATCAATGCACGATTTCGTTAGTCAAATCGAGGAAGCGCAAGGACTGGATCCCTTTACATTGGTATTGTCCAAAAGACCAGGATATGTGCGTAAGCTCATAAGTGGCAAGTGGTTGTTATGCGAAACATCTAGAAGTCAACAACGACCATATGTGCCATTGGAGTTACGGGCCAAGATTATCCAAGTATTACATAACATGGGTCATCCATCCATTAAAGCCACCATACGATTAATCAACGACAGATACGTATGGCCACATATGTCTAAAGATATACGGGTATGGGTAAGAGCCTGTACCAAGTGTCAAACGTGTAAGGTGTGGAGACATACCAGGACCGATATAAAGAACATTGGAATACCAAATGGACGGTTCAGACACGTACACATAGACATTGTTGAGATGCCTGAAGTAAATGGAAACAAATACTTGCTGACTATGGTAGATAGATTTAGTCGTCAATTTGAAGTGGCGATTTTAAAAGACATGACAGCGCAAGAAGTTTTGTTCGCGTTTCTACATAATTGGATATCGCGTTATGGTGTTCCGGAAAAGGTCACTAGTGATCGTGGTAGTCAATTTATGTCAGAGCTTTTCGTAAGATCTCTCAACGTCATGGGAATCACTATAATTCATACTAGCGCGTATAACCCACGAGCAAATGGGATGGTAGAAAGGTTACATCGTGAACTGAAAGCTGCATTAAGGTGTACTAGTGGAACAAGCTGGATACACGATCTTCCTATAGTACTACTCGCCATGCGCAACAGATATAGGGCACAATTAGGAACTTCCATTGCAGAATTAGTTTATGGAGAACCATTAAGGTTGCCTGGAGATCTTCTAATTGAAACTCCAAGTAGTCTTGATTGGGCTTCTAGTTATGTAGATTGGTTTGTAGGAGCACTTAGAGACAAGATGTGTCGTTTGGCCCCAACCAAAACTAGAAAACCTAAAACTAAATGCTATGTGTCCTCTGATTTAAAATCGGCATCGCATGTTTATATTACTAATGAGAATAGGAAAAACTGCCTAACACCATTTTACAAAGGACCATACAAGGTCAAGAGGATGACTGATAAGAATGTCATCATAGAAATAAATGGCATTGAGGATTGTGTTACGTTGGATCGCTGTATCCCCAGTTTATCTGGATTGACGGTGTGACCGAATTAAAAGATGCGTTGAATGACCGTTCCATGGGCGAATCTGAGGTGTGCAATCCCATCTTGCAGACACATAATGAAATGCAGCAATTTGAAAAACCGTTGTCTAACTTATCAAAATCTTATTCTACTGAATCACAGCATGAAAATTATTTGTCAACGCCAGATGATATTGAAGAACCAGCGAATGTTATATCGGGCGAGATGACGACGTCAGGGGCGCCAGTATGCACAAAACGATCTGGAAGAATACTACGTCAGCCGAAGAACGATGATTACATCTACTATTAGTCGTTCCTCTCTTTTTTTTGAGAAGGTGGTGTGTGTAGAGGATGTTGAATCCTCCGCCTTTTATAAAATGACCTTGAATGATAAATTTAAACCACCATAGCTGATTGTAACAACTTTATTTAAAAAGAATTTTTTCTTTTTATTTTCCAGAACATTCTTTGTTTAAAGACTTGATTTTTATAATTGTGCGCTATTTTCAGTTTTTGAGTATCGTGCTTCCGAGCTGGTTGTAGATTTTCGTTTGCTGCATTTTTAACATTTCTCTCCATAATAAACGATTACAACATTGCACAATATACATCTTTCAACACTTGCCTTGTGTTCTGATATAATATAACACTGAGGAGGAGTCTTGGAACAGGTAATTTATTTATTATTGTGGGTCACGTACACATCAAAGCAGATTATTGCTGAAGATATAGCTTTCCAACTTTCACCTTCCAAACGGATAAAATAATTGTCAATTTGAGTACCATAATTCTTGATCATGAATGCCGATATTAAATTAGAAGATGTATTTCATTTAGGGCAGGACCTAATGGACTTAAATCTTATTGACACAGATAACAATGTAGGCAAAACAGACTCTACTGTGAATATTAGGACATCTAGCGAACTGGCATCTAGGGGGCTTACTAACACCAATAGGTTAGGGGCCTCAACAGGTGTGAAGATGGCATTTTTCCATTCATACATGACTAATTATGCACCAATTAACCAATTTACACACTTAACATGAATGTACTACTTTGGCAACCAGCTGACAATTTCATGAAATTTTATGTTCTGTTATTCATATTTCAATATTTGAAGATGCTATCGTGAAGCGGTCGAATGGAAAAAAACATTTACTAACAGTTATTAATCTGCAAATGATATCTAAACAATTGATAACTCCAGCTGCGCAATAAATCATTGCTTACGTTAATAACTTGAATAAATGTTTCGATATCTGCAATAGCAAAGGTATTGTGCAGAAAACACTTAGTAAAATCAAAAGTTTGATGGACTTAAAGGCCTGAGATTCGCATTTCTGATTCTTAATACACTAGGCATGTATTTCGCCTTAATACGTGTTATTCAGATTGATTTGGTAAGTGAGGCAGACCTTACATATGCTATTATTGTTACCTTGTAAATAAACGAGATTGGTGCTTACCTCAATTTTGCCAATTTCATTAAAGATATTAATCCATATTTTTTTATTTTGGTTATTTCTTTTTCCTATGCGTTTTGAAAAAGAGTAGAGTTGATTATTGCCATTATGCTTTGTGGACTACATGAGTCGAATTAGCAACGGAAAATATTGGTTCTGACTTTTTAACATGACATGATTTAGATTTACTTCTTTTATGGCAGTAAGACATTGTTAGATTTTCAAATTAATTCAAGTGAACTATAATATCCACTCTGATAGAACAATTTTGTGATTGACGTCCAGTTAAAATGTCATTTTTATGACTTGTAATTTGAGGTTTTGTCATTTTCTCATGAAGAACCGGTTTTGATAGTAACTATCGGATAGTAATCTGAACTTCGATATTCAATTTCGTATTGATAACAATCAGAAACATGATTACATTTGCATAGGTAATAAAACTAAATCGGTGATGGTCCCATAACCTTTTAATGTGAAACTCAAATGATATTAAAAGTAATATAGAGCAAGTTATTTTTAATTGCTTTATTCTGCGAAAAAAGCGTAAATTGTGAAATTAGTATTAAGATATAAAGTAATAATGTGTATTCTTTAATATTATTCTAATAGGTTTACCGAGTAAACCGAAAAAACTAACTTACAGGTCCTAGATTCGTTTCAATCATAACTATTCTACTTATTTGAAGAAAGAAATATGGGTTAATATTTTTCAAATTTTAAGCAGAGTAACCTATTTCCTTTGCTAAGTTTACGCGAAAAATGATTAGTAATCTAACTATATTCAGCACAATTATGCCGTGATAAAATAACCCTACTCTACAGATTTCCTTCTGGTCATTAAAATTTAAATTTCTCCAAACTATTAGCTATTGAAGCACTACTTTACTCGATGCAAATTCTCGAAGGAATTTAAATGCTTTAAACCACTAAAATATCAAAATAATTTCCATTTATTGGTTATAAGCAATCTCAAATATTTAAGAATACTTTGCTGAAGTGAACATGAAATGCTACGTATTTTAAAAATATATTGCGCGAAATCCTATATCGAAAGAAATGTATTCCTGACCGATAACGATAATTAAAATGCCAATTTATCTAAACCTTAAACGAACGAAAGATATATACACTTATGCTACCGCTTTTATGAAAGTACACTGTTTAAACATTCACCAAAGATAAAACTTTATGTTTGTTTAGTCTCTACTACTGAAAATCTAGAATTATTTAATGTGAACTTCAGTTCAGCTCTGATTTAGAAAAATCTTAAAGGTTGCTTAGTAAATCCTACTTAAAGTAATTGAAAAGTTATACTCGTTATCACAGTTTACAGTGTGTAATACGCTTATTTCTTGTAAAATATAATGTACAGTTCATGAAAATAAATTGTTTTTATAAATAAAAGAAAGCTTGATTTTCACATTTTTCATGCTGAATATCTGAGTTTTCTGTGAGAGCATAGTTAGTTTTATGATGTCGTTAACTGTAGAACATTTGATTTTGAGCTATACAACTTCAAGCGTGAATGTGAATTTACTCATTCCAAGCACAGTTTGGATATTCTCGTCTGCTAAAATGCATCAACGCAGAGTTTTTATTGATTTAGATTAAAATTTTCGCTTACTTATGAAATAAGCGTATTTTTAAATTCAGAGTTGTGATAAAAAATAGGCGACCACAATTTTTTATCACTTTGCGATTTACATTCCAACATTAAAAAAATCACTTATTTATACCCAAGCATAACCAAAGATAGATCGTATGCATTCCTGGCTTCAGCAAATCAATATGAATGCATTTATGTTTTAAGCAATATGCATCTTTTAAAGAGTAGATAAATTGGACCAGAAGTATATACCAAACTCAGCATGAACTGAAGGTATAATCGCATTTCCACATACGTTTCGTGTTTACACACGACTCATCAGTAAGAGCCAACACGACGTACCAAACCCCTTGTATATTTGGTCAAGGCATGTGGGACCGTTTTAAGGTGCATTCTCCTGTACGTATGTATCTTATGGAAGAAATGGATTTAACTTCATACAACGTTTATAGCAGTGGGATATTTGCTGGTGTAGAAGGTGTTCAGAATTGGTTTTTGTTCTCAACTACGATAATATTTAGCTAAATTCCAAAATTAATGTTGTTTTAATTTACATGTATATTAAGCATTTTATACTGTGAGTCTGCTCCGAGTTAACATGGTTATGCTTTATATGAAGTCACAGACTCTGAAAAAAATATGTTAAGGTCAGTGTCCAGTTTGTGGCAATTTTTAGACGTTACTTGCAGTGTGCCAAATAAGGACGAAGCCGGTACGGTTTGAAGTTTCGATTTCCTTATAAAAAAATACGTGCTCATTTTAGCGATTTCGTCTCACGATTTTAATAATGCCCCACACAAATTTTCACTGCGATATTTCCACATATAAAAACCAGCCTAATGCAAATTGCACAAATATTTTTTTTAAATTATATTTATTTTTTTATCAGATTTCAATTCACTAGAAACTGTTTACTTTGGATTAAATGCATATTGCCAAATAGAAATAAACTGATGCAAATATGTCAAGATCTGAGAAAAACGATCGCGTTACAATAATTCGTCCAATGTTATTCAAACTAATCCAGATATTCAAGTATGTATTAGGTGATGCGAACCCCGTAACAAATTAGTTCAGTTGTGACCAGAAGGATGAACCGAAGGCAGCATGAATGGAAAGTATAATCTCATGCACATTCGTTTCGTGCTTACCGGCGACTCATCAGTAGGAGCCGGCATTACGCCCTTTAACGACTATATATTTGGTCGAAGAATGTGGAATAATAGGACGGTACAATCTCCTAGACGAATGTGTAAACCTGCAATAGTCAAGCTAACATCATATAAAGTCTACGACAGTGCGACTTCAGCGCTAACTCACACAATGTTAACGAAAATTATCATTAACTCATTTCAATTAGACCAGTTACTCAATTTATCAGAACTAGCGTCGTTCTTGTAATTATTTTTATTACTGTGCAGCTCTTACTATCTATTAATGTAATCTAGAATATGGAATGTGTGCTTATTTTTTTTACCGAGAACGATATTATTAATACTGTAGTCATTCGTTGGTTGCAATATTAACTACGATACTAATTTATAATATTATGAAAATTTAATATAGCATGAGTGCACTTTACGCTACTGAGTATTTACGGGAAATTTGAGTTATATTGTAACACGCGGCTCCGTGTTACAACCCAACGAAGGTCAATTTTTACAAACGCTGTGCTCTTTAAGGTCAAATATTCTAACTCTGTCCTTAAACAATATTTCTCTTAGCTGTGATTTTAGGAACAATCTCTTTTAGTCTCAAGCAGTTTTAATCGATATTTCTTGAACTGCAATTTTATTTGTAATTAATAGTGTTTTTATAAATTAGACAGAACCGCGCGCGATCCGAGAGGATCACGCGGTGGAATATTGTGTCATTGTGAACTTATTCCGATTAGTTTAAAAATTTGGATTATTCGAACTTCAGAGAACAATATATTAATATCATGTACTGAGATAGAATCGTTACAAACGGTGATCTTAACACTTGTGAGTTGTGTCATTGAAGTCCTTAAACGATTTACATTCTTTTTATAGTGATAACCTTTAACGATGACTTTTTCCATGTATCATTTGTTTTAAATCGATGGCATAAATGTTGAGCAATTCAGACCTTTGTACGCGAATAACTGATTGAGCATAAAACAATTTTCTATGATAAACTTAAATCACTTTTATTTTTGCCGTCTAGAAGACGGACAATTTAGCTTAAGTGTGAATGGCATTTAAATCATATTTTTGCATAAAAACCATTTTTACAGCTGACAAACATATATTCAATTTTGACTAACTGAGAATAGTGTTTAAGATATAATTTTACATTAAAAAATCTGTATTATTACCATCCAACTCCTTCAATTCAGATTAACAGTGAATTATATTTATGTGCTACATTGTGTGTAATATATACATGAAACCTTTCTTCGGCCTTCTAATATTAACCATCTGAAAAGGAACAGACTGATTGAATGCTCGGGTAGTAATAATAGCAACCATTGATAAGTAGTAGGGGTACAAAATCACGAACTAGAAAGCAACAGCTAAAAGTACCCCTACAATATCATAAATATTTCTACAAACGATTGGAATCGATTTAATTCTACAAATTGGGTTGGAAAAATTCACTGAATTCGATTTGGGTTTCCTGTCGCCTAGAAAACTCTGGCAGCTGAATATAGTGGCACAGCTGCAGTAATATTGTAAAACGAATACTGGCTATCTGTGAAATATATTGCCCTAAACAATATCTGATAACAAGGTAGTAATAAGTAGGTTTATTTATTCACTGTAAATATAAGGAAGAAGTTAATCCTTCATAAAACGGTTGTTAATACAAAGTTGTGATTAAACTTAATTACCTGATCTGCGTTTTGACTAACGCAGCTTTCATTGTTCCAGTAATTTTCTTTCATCAATATATTTCGGCCAAGCTTACCGTAGGCCTTCATCAGTTGCATTTCACGAAACAAATGAAGCAAGTGTGTTATTTCCTCTAGTCATAATATTTATATACCTCAGACTGACCTTTCATTAGATATTCGCGTGTCACATATGTGTGTGTGTGTGTACATTTTCATAACCGTTGTTTTCATCTAACTAATTTCGACCAGAGTGGCTGAATAATAATTTATCAATTGCATGCAATAACTATTCGTTTTTTTAACACACTCAATGTAAATGACGTAACTGAGATGGGGGAGACCCATAATTCAGAAACACTCGTCATAAAAACATGCCATGAGTGATTAAACCAGAAGTCCGAAAGACTAATGCACATGTTAAATTACAATTCAAACCACTAGGTTGTACTCAAGATAGAAAAGTTAATAACAGTTATTGGCGCACGCCACGCATGTCCATGTGTATGTGTATGCATAACTAAAAAACTTCATTAAATTATTTTATTTTGATACACATGTACGTACATCTAAATGAAACTGCAGTCAATAGACATTAATTTACCCTTTGCACGCGTCAGACAAATAATTACTTAAAACTATTGTATTATTAGAATATGTCTAATGGGTAAATTTCTAAGGTAAATTAGAGTTCGCTCATTAGATTAGTTAAATTTAAGAAATTTACCAATTTATTGTCACCATGGTTCCAGATCAGTAATATATCATCCAAGAAACATAGGTACAGTTTTGGTTTCAATGGAGTCTTATCCAACAGATTATTTTCCAAATAATGCATAAAGATATTGGCTATTGGGACCGATAAAGGTTGTCCCATTGGAACGCCTCTAATTTGTTTATAAAATTCCTTACGAAATTTAAAATAAGTGGAGAACATACAAATACACATCATCTCCATGACGTGTCCTAACGTCATTTTGCTTCCTTCTAATATTAGTGGGTGATCAACTAGGAAACGTCTAAAACAATCCAGAGCCTCAGGTACCGGTATATTTGTGTAGATAGATACTACATCTAAGCTTACTAATCTATCCTTTTCATCTAGTACATATTTAACAATAATTTCAACCAAATGATATGAGTTACGCAAGGTATGTTCTAAGAAATAGGAATATTTTATTATTCTAAGTCCATCCCCTCCTCAACGTGGTACGACGGTGTCAACCATGTCTCGATGGCCGATCGTACATGGGCTAACGGGGCTATGGCGGTGGTGTCACCAGGGCGTGGTGGATTTCCGACCGGCAATCGGATCTCCTATAAAATACCACATGAGCCCGACGACGGCACCATGACTCGGCGTGTGTTCCCCGCCACAAAAGGGTTCAACAGCCACAGGATTACATGGACTCCTGGACAGTACCCCGTACTTCCGAATGGCGAATGAGCTCTCAACAGCCACCGGCAACCATGCAACTTACTGCTGCCTTGCAAACTGCGCTTGGATGTGCAAAGGCTAGAGGTGCGTCCTCGATCAAAAAGCCGAGTGGTGAGGGGACACCACTTGTACCAAATTCCCAAGAAACTCCATGAAATCAATGGAGCCGGCTTATCCTCCAAAAGGAGTCAGCCGCAGTAAAGTAAAGTAAGTTATTCTATGGCACAAAAACTTTGAAATTTTATATGTTGGGAGTGTTGTACATTCACTATAATTCTTAAATGATTACCCGGCTTATGCACTTTAACTAAACCATAAACTCTGGGTGCAACCGTATCTCTTTGAATGAGAGTGTTACCATGCGTCGAATCCAATTCTTCATTAGCAATCATTTTATTGATTAATAATTTTACTTGCCCTTGTAACTTATCAGTAGGGTCTTTTGTTATTTTATTGTATACTTCAGCATTACCTAACTGTTCTATCATTTTATTGTTATAATCAGCTGGATTCATCAGAACTGTAGCTCCTCCTTTATCCGCCTTAAGACATATAACAGTATTTGATACTAAATCTTTTCTGAGACGTTTAATTTCATAATTAGGCTTAACTTTATCCTCTTTGTGTGTTAAAACCAATGAGGCAACGTCTAATTCAAATTTCACCTTATCATTATCCGAAAGAAGCTTTGCCGTTTTGACAGCCTCAGTAATTAATTCGTTTCTAACCGATCTTTCATTAGGAATAGCCATGTTTAAACCACGGTTAAGTAATTCAACTTGATCCTTCTTAAGATTTAATGTTGACAGATTTACTACTCTATTAGTCCCGATTAAATTATCACTTTCTTGGGGTCTATAAATTCCCATGTCAGCTAATTTTTTATCGTGTCTACTTCTTACTTTTTTTTGTAGAGGATGTTAAATCCTCCGCCTCATGTAAAATGACCTTGACTGATAAATTTAAACCAAAATAGCTGATTGAATCGAACTTTATTTAAAAAAAAGAATTTTTTCTTTTTATTTTCCAGAACATTCTTTGTTCAGACACGTACACATAGACATTGTGGAGATTCCTGAAGTAAATGGAAACAAATACTTGCTGACAATGGTAGATAGATTTAGTCGTCAATTTGAAGTGGCGATTTTAAAGGACATGACAGCTCAAGAAGTCTTGTTAGCGTTTCTACATAATCGGATATCGCGTTATGGTGTTCCGCAAAAGGTCACTAGTGATCGCGGTAGTCAATTTATGTCAGAGCTTTTAGTAAGATCCCTCAACATCATGGGAACCACTGTAATACATACTAGCGCGTATAACTCACGAGCCAATGGGATGGTAGAAAGGCTACATCGTGAACTGAAAGCTGCATTAAGGTGTACTATTGGAACAAGCTGGATACATGATCTTCCTATAGTACTACTCGCCATGCGCAACAGATATAGGGCACAATTAGGAACTTCCATAGCAGAATTGGTTTATGGAGAACCATTAAGTTTGCCTGGAGATCTTCTAATAGAAACTCCAAGTAGTCTTGATTGGGCTTCTAGTTATGTGGATTGGTTTGTAGGAGCACTAAGAGACAAGATGTGTCGTTTGGCCCCAACCAAGACAAGAAAAGCTAAAACCAAATGCTATCTGTCCTCTGATTTAAAATCGGCTTCGCATGTGTATATAACTAATGAGAATAGGAAGAACTGCCTGACACCATTTTACAAAGGACCATACAAGGTCAAGAGGAAGACTGACAAGAATGTCATCGTAGAAATAAATGGCATTGAGGATTGTGTTACGTTGGATCGCTGTATTCCCCAGTTTATCTGGATTGACGATGTGACTGAATTAACAGATGCGTCGAATGACCGTTCCATGGGCGAATCTGATGTGTGCAATCCAACCATGCAGGCACATAATGCCTAATACAGCAAAATCTAATTCTACTGAATTACAGCATGAAAACCATTTGTCGATACCAGCTGATTTTGAAGAACCAGTGAATGTTGTACCGGGCGAGATGACGACGACATGGGCGCCAGTATGCACAACTCGTTCTGGAAGAATACATCGTCAGCCGAAGAATTATGATTACGTCTATTATTAGACGCCTTTTTTTGAGAATGTGGTGTATGTAGAGGATGTTAAATCCTCCGCCTTATGTAAAATGACCTTGACTGATAAATTTAAACCACCATAGCTGATTGTAACGAACTTTTTTTTAAAAGAATTTTTTCTTTTTATTTTCCAGAACATTCTTTGTTTAAATACTTGATTTTAAAAGTGTGCGCTTTTTTTGAGTTTTTGAGTATCTCGCTCCTTGTCTGGTATTGTAATTTTTGGTCTGCTAAATTTTAACATTTTTCCATAGTAAACGATTACATCATTATCATATATATTATTCCATCAATTGCCTTGTGTTTTGATATAAAATAACATTGAAGAGGAGCCTTGGAATAGGTATATTTGATTTTATTGTTGGGTCACGTTCATACCATAACAGATTATTGCTGAAAGGAACAGCTTTCCAACTTTCACCTTCCGATTGCCAACCGTAAGTGTCGATTTAATTGTTATACCATATGATCATGGATACCGATATTAAATTCGAGGACACAAGTAAGTTAGTTCAGGACATAGCGGACTTGAACTTAAATGACGCAAGCAATAATAAAAGCATATCAGACTCTACTGTGAATTTTAGGACTTCCAGCGATCTGGCATCTATGGGGCTTACAGACACGAATAGGTTAGGGGCCTCAACAAATTAACGTATATTCAGTTTTCTGTCATACACACGGAACAGTGTACTTTTCACTTAATTATTAAAATTTTATTGAAAATATAATTATGTGGATAGTAATAAAAATAATAGATTAACTTTACTGGGTTTTAAAATAATTACATAGTTGCAGCTTTGTTTCGGAATTGAGAATTCTGTTTTTTTAAATGAACTTGCTTTATAATCACATTTTAACGTCAAAATGCTTAATTTTCCATTTAATTTATTTAGTAAGTATGCGAGTATGTATTTAGTGTTGCGAACCTTGCAACAAATTAGTTCAGTAGGAGCCAGTATTACGCCCTTTAACCACTCTATATTTGAGTGAGGAATATGGGATACTAAGACGGAATAATCTGCTAGACGAATTTGTAAACCTGCATTAGTGAAGCTAACATAATATGAACTCTCGACAATGCGAAATCAACGCTAATTCACTCTATATAATATATATTGCTTTAGTAACCGATACCAACATTATAGTACCGAAAAGGTACATGGCTTGCCCGTCGGTACATGGTACCAACATGATGGATATCAATGTATGTTATAATTCACCCAAATTGAGAAGTACAACTATTTCTGAACAATTGTTACTCCAGTTAATCCATACACTCTGGCCTTGATCTATATCAGTTATTACATTTCGCGCTAAGCATGATATCATTTAATTCAATATTTAACTGTTACAGACTGTCTGTTGCGAAGAACTAATATATGTGCAGGTATGTATTAGGTATTGCGAACCTAGTAACAATGTAGGTCATTTTTGACCAGAGGGATAAACCAACGACAGCATGAACGGAAAGTATAATCTCATTGGTTTCGTGCTTACTGGCGACCCATCAGTAGGAGCCAGTATTACGCCCTTTAACCACTATATATTTGGTCGAAGAATGTGGGATTATAGGACGGTACAGAAAAAGTTGTAATTTTTAAACTTCGGTTAACTATAGCATACATTGATATCCATCATGTTAATTCCATGTACCTTTTTGGTAATATATTAATTGTATCGGTTACTCTCACAATAGTCATAGTGTTAGTATCCTTTACAGACTCGGTATATATATATATATATATATATATATATAAAATGGTGAAATTAGAAACTATCAATATATATATATATATATATATATATATATATATATATATATATATATATATATATATATATATATATTGGTTTTAGGGCGTAAAACCGGCTCATACTTATGAGTCGCCAGTAAGCACGAAAGGAACGTGCATGAGATTACACTTTCCGTTCATGCTGTCTTTGGTTTATCCTTCTGGTGACAACTGAACTAATTTGTTACTTGGTTCGCAACATCTAACACATATTTTCATGTATATCAGTTTTTCGCAACAAACCAAATTTAACTGTTATATATTGAATTCAATTATGTCATGCTTACCGCGAAATGTAATAACTGTTATCGATCGAGGCCAGAATGTATGGATTTACTGGAGTAGCAGGCGTTCAGAAATAATTGTAATTCTCAATTTTGGTGAACGATAGCATACATTGATATCCATCATATTAGTTCCATGTACCTTTTTGATACTATATGATGTTAGCTCCACCATTGCAGTTTTACACATTCGTCTAGGTGATTGTACTGTCCTATTATCCCACATTCTTCCCCCAAATATATAGTGGTTAATGGGCTAAATACTGGCTCCTACTGATAAGTCGCCAGTAAGCACGAAACGAATATATATGAGATTATACTTTCCGTTCATGCTGTGTTTGGTTTATCCTTCTGGTGACAACTGAACTAATTTGTTACTAGGTTCGCAACACCTAATACATACTTGCATACTTTATAATAGTCGTAGGCATTAAACAGTGAAATAAATATATATATATATATATATATATATATATATATATATATATGCAATGCCGTTTCTTTCTCTAAATTAATTTGGAAAATCGAAATGTTTGCATCAAAATAATATATTTGGACGCATCATAGCTATAAAATTGTCCAACCAAAAAGAGAAAATAGAATCGTTAGACACATCAGGAGCATGTGAAATTCCATATAACGGCTGTAACCAGATGTTTGCTAATGAAACCATGCACTAAATTAAGGTAACAATGGTGGAACATAAAACCGTATTTAAGTATGGCCATGTTAATATATCGGATTTTCACGCCATACGGTTGAGACATGTCATACAATTAATTGTGATATATATATATGGAGAGAGAGAGAAATATAAGAAAATTTAAATGGGGACAGAGTGTTAAATAAGGGCACGCCCAATTATTTCCGTGGATAACCTCCAATTCAGGCAGAATGTCAAAAAATACTTCTTCTGCTTACATGAATCATGCTAAAGTTTGATTATCCACAGCGTTTTATATTTCGCTAACTTGTTTGCGTTATTGCATTGTGTAATTATCGTAAAGGCACTTCCGCAGAACATACGCGTGAGGTTTCAACCATAAGTTTTGCAATTACAAATTTGTATTCACCATTTTATATGAAACAGACGTCAAAGTTGTAATGATATTTCATTCCGCTAATAAACAATCTGATCGATTGGTTCACGTAAGTTAATCGACGTTTTCCACATTGATATTGACAAGTTATCGCTTGAAGTCAACATTAACGGCTGTTTCTCTTTAATTGCTAGTAAAGACACATGTTTTACCTTAAATAACACTCGCAGTTTATCTCCATTAAATGTGCGTGTTAATGTTAACAATTAACTTGGTTTGTTTATGGCAAATTTTTCTATTTCGTTTACCGTTAACCTCTTTCTTTATTAGTACAACCAAGCACAGTAGACAATCATCTATCATTTTCTCTGATCTGAAGCTATTTTTATGGCTCTGTTCGTGATTGCGACTAGGTTTGAGAACAAGAAACATATAATCAACATAACGTATAGATATTGTGCACATTGACTTGTCTGTCTTTATTTTTCTGTTTCAGGAAGGCCTAGGAAATTCTCAGCTAAAACTGATGACAGAAACCTATCCACTATCTTACCATCAACCAGATTACATATACTTTCATTGAATCGAAACTGTACATATCTCATGACTTACCTGGAATACTAATTTGTTTATGTCTACCGCATTTGTAAACAAAAACGTAGCATCTAAAAACACCATAATCTTGTTTTTGATATTTACATATTGAATTCCGTTAACAAACTCAAAGAAATCGACATTCGAATAATTACCTTGAACACAATATCCTTTCCATGTTCATAACGATAAATAAATTTTATCAGATCCAAGAAATGTTTCTCCTCTTAGAAACTGAGCATTGCCTAATTATTCTATCTGTGATCGATCTAACACCGATTTCGGAAATGTACGGACATTCCCAACTAGGTCATTGTTAGTTAATACATTTGTAAATCCATCAAATATGAATAATATTTTAAATCAACATGAGTTGTTTTATCGTAGTTTGAATATGGTAATTCCAAATGGAAGATAATTTGAAAATGAAGCCATCACAGATTCTGTTAACTTGGCACAAATTATTTCAGATAAGGATTAGTTAAAATTCGAATTAGACGTTTCTCAAATGGTTCTAACACACCAAGATGATAAACAGAAGCTCAATTAGGATATTAAGCATCTCAGTAATTAGTTAGTATCGAATACTGCTGTGTTTGAAATGAAATAAAATAGGAGACACAGTTCTGATGAGTCAGTCTTATTCTAATAATAGTAGTCTGTAACTGTTAAATTAAAAAAAATTATACACTGAAATAATGAAAGATTTAACTGATAGGTTGCAAGAGCGATTAAAATTAGTGATAGCAATATAATTGTTAGTGAGGAATTGAACCAGACACATGGTAATACGAACATAAAGGTAAGTAAATTTGCACACAGAGTGTGTGGTTTAGTTGAATAGAATGAACCGGGTAGTCCATTCAGATTAATTGCTAACGCTAGCTCTCCCACAAAATATAAAATTTATAAGTTTCTATTTTATTTTATAAGAAAAAATCTTATACTGTAGATCGTACATTAATCAATTCTTGTCCGTTGGCTCAAATTATTGATAAATCTGTAACAAATTATGGGGATATTTGGGCTAGCTTAGATGCCATATCCACATACACAAGAATGCCTGTACCTGAAGCCCTTGATTGTTTTCTTTGTTTTTTGGTTATTGATCTGCTAATATTGGAAGATACTACAATGACGATCGAGAACATTACGTAGATAGTGCTTTTGTATGTTCTGGACTTATTTTACATTTACGAAATATTTTTATAAAGAGATAAGATGTGTCCGAATGGGACAAATTTGTCGGATACAATAGTAAACATCTTTATGTAATAGTTGGGAGATTTCTTCTAGACATTATACTTCTGAATCCAAAATTGTACCCACGTTCTTGGAAAATACTTTACTGCTCTGAAATCATTTTGATAAAGATATGGAAAATTTCTTTGAGTTAACTAACCAAGTGAGCGAAATACCGTTTATCATGGAACTGGGTACATCGGCTAAATTACCGATTTTGAATATCAAATTAATTAAACGAACATTGGTTGCGCGGGTGGTGATAACATTTACTATAATCAAGTTTGCGAACTTGATATAAACACCTGACCTATTAATTAAATTCATTTATTATTATAAACTAAGCTTTGTATAGTGTAGAATGTCAATTCATCTTGTGGACAGGTTTCGTCCTTATTGGGAACTCATCACGTACTGGCCAGAATTTGCCACGGACAGGGCTCGAACCTGGGCACGTCAGGTGTTTATATCAAGTTCGCAATCTTGATTATAGTAAATGTTATTAAAAATTATAAATGAACAGAAACTAGAAATAGATCTTTATATGAAGGAATCTTACGCTATAATTATATATTATTTTGGGTGAAAACCGGTTACTTAAAACCATCAAAGATAAGACGCCGCAAGATAACTGATATTGAACTTAGGTGGTTGGAATTTAGTAGACTAAGAGACATATGTATTAATAATGGTTATATTTATAAGTTAAGTGAAACAACCATGATGGATAATAATATATTCATTGTTGTGAAGAACTAGCACGCATGCCATCGTTAATTATCAATTGCGTACCTAGAGACAAATTAGTTCAAATATAAACTGAAGTTTATACAAAAGTCAGTGTGGTCAAAAGGTGTAATTTGTTGTACACAGGCGTTTCGTGCTTATTGACCACTCATCAACAGGAGCCGGTTCTATACCCCATAACTACTAAATATTTGGTCAAGAAATGTGTGAATGATGGACGCTATAATCTTCTACACGAATTTGTGTTCAAGCAGTAATTGAGTTAACTTCATACAAAGACTACGGAATGAAATTGGTCTACTGGATTAATTGCCTTTGCTATCTTATGTAATGTCTGATTTATGCGGACCAAATTTATTTTATCAAAGTCCTGCTTTTAATCTTTTTTGAATATAATTTTAACTTACACGAAAGAATATTATAGAACTTAATTGAACAAAATGTTTTTGGCTGATTAGCAGGAATATAAATGCAAACTTCTATACGTGAAATTTTCACGCTTTACGCCATCACTATGTAATCAATTTATCAATGAATATTTCTCACAACCGTCAACTTATTTCAGTATTGATTTTAATTATCATTAATATTTACGTGTTTGTAAAGTTGACGTAATCTCTTTAATTAACTTTATTTTCAGTTTTAGAGATCCCAACTATGAAGCTGATAATATCGATCAACCTGTCTATCCAAAGGTGCGTCAAAATAGACCTCGAATTGCCAGACGAAAAGTAAAAATGCAGTCTGTACAGCCAATATCAAACCAAAAAAGACTACCAACTCGTGTACTACTCAAAGACGACAGATCATGTACAGGACTCATCGATCCGAGTAAACAAGCGTCTTGTGACGGGACGGATGTGCGTACTATGTCTAACTTCGTTAAGGTGCTTAGATTAAAGAGAATCGCTGAGCTTTGTGTTGCTTACTGTGTGGTTGTGCTGGTCTGTATTATTTGTGTAAAAATCATTGTTTCTCGTGTCTTCAATTACTCTGAAACCATTGTCTATTGTGATCGTGTCTCCGTATATGGTGATGTTATAATTGAAACTCGTAATGAGAAGCCTCCCATGTAGTGCTTATGCTAACATGTGCATTGCGTTTATGCGATTTTAACGTAAAATCAAATATTTTCGCCGGAACTGTTTTAAAAAAAATTATACTAATGGTTTAACGAGTATTGCATTCGATTAATTATAATAGTGATGAAATTTTGTTTATATACTAGTTGTTGGTTCTATCTTCACGTTCTATTGGTGCAGGCCACGTTCAAATCTCCTGGCCTCTTTTTTAATTCCTGTATGCTGTTATTGTTAGACAATGAAACCGCGTAAAATGAAAGTTGAATTCGCGTTAAGTAATTTATTCTACTTACAAGTTGCTTTCTAATTAATTTTCAACAAAATAATTGTATTACAAGTAGCATGGTTCAACATTTTTATTTCCAAAATCATGGCAAACAGTTTTATTTTTAGCATCAGTGTGCAAATACCCTATAATTTAATCGCATTTTCGCTTTAGATTAGGATAATGGAAAGATGTTTTCTGTATCCAATTGTTAATAAAACGCGTAGGTTAAAAATAAGTTCAAAAATTCTGATCCTTATGAGTTTTAGTGCATTTTTATCAATGATTTCAAGCATAAATAAGTCAATAACTTAATCAGAGACCAAAATCTTATGTGCCAGACAAATCCTTCTCATTAAATAAGAGTTTAACCAGCATCTCCAATTAACAATATATGCTTTTAGATTTCCACAGATACCTTTTTATTAGTTAAGGTACTGTGCAGCGTGGTCAAGTGATTGATACCACGAATTGTAGGGTTTGGTGCGTTGGATTCTCGTGTGTAACTTCTGTCGTGGCAGCAATAAAGAGAATTTATTTAGTTATCCTATTTTGTAGACTGTGAAAATGGACCTCTCCAACTATAGCCCTGTATTTTGACAGATTTGCACAAATATCTATTTGTAGGTTGATTTAAAAACCCGCGTGATCATCTTATCGATACCGCGGATATTAGGGTTTGGCGGTCAGATTCAAATATTTTCTCATTTCTCGTTCCAGATAGATACAGAATTTATCCTATTAGCCTAGTGTTTAAATGTGCAAATGGCCCTCTCAAGGTTTCGTAATGCATGCTGGTAGATTTCCCCAGATATCTCACGGCTAGTTAGGGTACAGTGAGACATTGTCAAAGAACTGATAACGCAAATGTTAGGGTCTGGCAATTAGATTTCTCGTTCTGTACTTCTGTTGTAGAGGTTTTACACTGAAGTTCCTCTCGTATACTTGCATTTAGGCTGTGCAAATGACCCTCTCAAAATATGGCCATATATTAATTATGCTTTGTGTCATTTTTCAGTAAATTATCTAATCCAAACAGAGCGAATACATAAAATCGCACACCAGTCTATGTGCTTGTGGAGGTAATTATACAATTCTATTTTCTGCAAAACACAAAGAAAGAATTTGGACGGCCACATATATCGAAAATTATTCAATCGGCCATTAATATGAAACTTGTGGACAAATGTATATCAACAGTTGGTGTGAAAACAATTAAATCGAGAAATGCCTGTTTCAGATGTTGAAGTTCTAGAGCCTCTCTTAGTGGCTAAGTGGATGAAATCTCATTTACAATACGCAAAAATATTGATTAGACATGATTAAAGAGAAAGAATTGTAAAAAATTTCTATATGGATATTTTTACAGACTGACGTTATAAATCCGCGATTCTGAATATCCAGACGAAATTTAGTTAACTACATGACATTTGGTAGGTCTTCAACAGCTAACACAATTTCATCACATGTAACGGAATTTCTTCTAGATAAGTCTACCTTCAAATGCAGAAGTCATTAATTTCCATTTATGCATTTAAAAATATGCTAATTAGTGCACAGATGTGCTTGCGATCCATTTTACTAACTGGATTACTAAAGAAAAAGATTACAAAATGCAATTGTGTTTAAAGTGAAAAAACTATCACATAAAATATGCACGCCAAATTTATATAAATCAATAAGTATGAAATAAAGCAAACTTAGCTAAACGCAGAATCACATGGGGCTTCCAATTCGCTATATTAATGCCAGTGTAATAAGAATTCTTTTTGTTTGAACAGTTATAGATGAAAAACTTAAGCAATAATTGATTGCGCGAATGGTGGTAACAATTCTGTAAATCAAGTTCTGGTGCTTGAAGTAAACAATCATTGTATTTAACCAGTCGTCTAACAACAGGACGAAACTACCGCCAGCCGCGAAGCACTGAAGACTTTCGATCTTCCATGATCATCATCAGAGTACGACGGCAAACTGACTAGCGAGGATCAAACCGCATTGCATATATATATATATATATATATATATATATATATATATATATATATATATATATATATATATATATAGTATGCAAGAATACTAGAGATGAGAGCCGCATGTCTAATTTTGCGTACCAAATATATGCAAAGCGGTTTGATCGTCGCTAGCCTGTTTGCTGTCATACTCTAAAGGTCCAGACTCATAAGTGCGTTGCGGCTGGCGGTAATTTTCTTATTTTGTTCGCCGACTGGTTAAATACAATGGGATTGGTGTTCACTTCAAGCTCGCAAACTTGATTTAAAGAATAGTTCTATTTATTGCGATAGATTCTAAACATGGAAGCATATCATTACACCTAGCCTTAACTTAATTTGATGTGCATTTTTCTGAGGACAAAACATTACGAGTCATTGACGTACAGAAAACACCAATTTTATATTACGCACAAAATGTCGGTATGTGTTCCGACAACCGTGAAGTCAGTTTTCTTCCGCATATTATTTTAAATTTAGGTTGCGATGTAGATACACCAACAAATATGATTACATATTACATGTGGTAGTATAATTTATGAATTTTATAATTTAAAAATTTGTCCAGTTGACCGGGTTCGTCCTTACCGAGTTCTCGTCGTAAACTTTGATAAAATTTGTTTCGAATCAAGGTTGCAACATTTACCACAGAAATTGGTTAAAAAAGACTTGGCATCATCAGAAAAATCAGATATTTCCGAGCATATATTTGAAACGGGGCAATCAATAAATTTGACAAATTTCGTAATCTTCGATAAAATTTGTTTCGAATCAAGGTTGCAATCTTGGTCTAAATTTCAATCCCTGGTTCGAATCCTGCTCACGGAAAATTCTGGACAGAAATAGAAGAGATTTCAATAGGGAGGAAACCGGTCAACTGGATGAATTGCGTATTCTAAATTATGATATGTTTAGCCTATACTGACAAAATTAATATATATAATGGGATTGATCTTTACATTAATATTGCAAACTGGATTTGAAATAATTTACCCGCCGCCCGCGCAACCAGTAAGAGTTTAATTATAAATGTTCATCCTAATATCACAAATGTTGAATTTGAGCTGGCCTGCTGGAACTTTGGGCTAAAGAAAATGCAATAAGACAGACCAAAAGGACACGAGTTTGGATTTACATATGAAAATTGTCTGTGGCGTGAGGAAGGGTGGCTAAAGGATTTGAGTCACAGACTCCGAAGTCGACATGTCCGAGGTCGCGGCTTGTATGCAGCAAATTCTGGCCAGTACATGAAGAGATCCCAATAGAGTCAAAACCGGTCCACTAGATGAATTACCTTATCCAACTCACAATGATTGGTTTATACTGACATATGTAATATATAATGAGATTTTTGTTTAAATAAAGATCACAACCTTGACTTAAAATAATTGTTATCACCGCTCGCGCATCAACGAACGTTTGATCATAATTGTCCTCTTAATAAGTCTAAATATGATTGCCCACAGATACAAGTTCAATTGTTGATAGATTTAGTGTACATCGCAGTGTAACTGTATCTTTTGAATTGGGTATAGGTAGTTTAGTGTTGGATATTATTATATTTAAGTCAGCTGCAAAATATGTAAATGCCAAAGTGGAATAATGTCTTTCTTGTTTCCACTTCATTTTTTCTTCAAATTTGTAATGAAGGTGATTATACACCAGATTCTAATTAACAGTACACAAATATTCAAAGGAACTAACACATCTTATTGTGCTATTAAAATGTCTGAACTACACAGAAATTTTACACCTGAATGAAATTTCTAAATTAATCAAACTAGATAGAATTATTTCAGATCGTGGTTTAAAAGGACCGCAAACAATACATCCTTCAGAAGATGTTAAAATAGCCCTTTGGTTGAAATTATTTTTCACTGAATTTGCTTTTTGAATATGTTCATTTTTAACACAGACATATTGAGGCCAACTTCACAAGCGTTATTATGTTTCTGATAACATTAACATTACTGAAATTTCTAAAAACGCATTGGTTTCAATCTCTTCATGGTCTGGATGTAAGCAATTATCAGCTAGACTCGTTAGCGGAATGACTACGCGTGAATTCAGTCAGGGTTTCACAGAAATGGAGAATGATCAGTTGAAATTTTGTTACTATGCCAAAGTCAGCACTAACAAAAGGCATAGTCGCATGTACCCATGAGTTTCGAGCTAATTAGAGCCTCATCCGAAGAAGCTGGCATTAAGCCCACTATCCACTACACAATTTTTTTAAAATGTCGGATAGTTAAACGATGCTATGTTGGTATATGGTAACAACATAATGGATTTTAATATATGCTAAATTTAACAAAAATTGTAAAACACAAATACATCTGAATACCTCTTATTCCAACAAATCTGTACACTCTGGTTTTGATCGAAATCAATTAACATTTCTTGCCGTAATCATGACCTCTTTCAGTTAAACATGAAACAGTTAGATACGGTTTGTTGCGGAGAGCTATTATATCTGCAATTACTATATATATATATATATATATATATATATATATATATATATATATATATATATATATATATGTTTGTGTTTTATTAAATGATGTCATGGTTACCGCAAAAGGTGTGAAATGATATCGATCTAAGCCAGAGTGTAGAGATTGGATGGTATAACAAGTATCTTGTAGTGGGTATAATTCTCAATTTCTGTTAAACTTAGCGTAACTTGAATTCAATCTTTTTGGTAACATAAGCCAACTTGACATCAATAATATTTTTACCATATTGTGGCAACCATAGTGTTGCTACTGTAACACGCGGCTACGCGTTACAACCCAATGATGTTCAATTTTGACAAATATGGTTCTCTTTAAGGTCAAATAGTCTAAATCTGTTTATACACAATATTTGTTTTAACTGTAATTTTAGCAACAATCTCTTTTAGTTTCAAGCAGTTGTAATTGAGATTTCTTGAACTGCAAATTTAATTGTAATTAATAGGGTTTTGTTTAATAAAATATACACACCCGCGCGCAATACGCAGGTAACATGCGGTGGATTATAGTGCCTTTGTGTTCAAACAATTGATTTATAGACTGTTTTGCATTAACCACATTCTACACAACTACTAACAGTTCTGTCATGATTATACACATCCGAACTTCAGGTGTTTCTCAATATATTGTCCTAAACTCCATAGTTCAATGGATTATTATAATTCAAACATTCAAAACCTAGCAATCAGTGAAATAATTATTTTTGATGTTTTTTTTAGACTTTTTTACGCGATTTTTATCCATCAATTATCAGTGACATTATTTATTGTATTTCTTTTCATAAATTACCAGTGACTTTATATTTAATTGCTAATCAGTCTGGATTTATTTGAGCGTATTTTTTTCTATTATTTAATCATGTGGCACATGATCGCCGATGTCTTATCCAATGGAAAGTTCGTAAATAAGGATGAGTCGTCATGCGAGACCATTTTATTCTGTAGAATATTCTTCCCCTTCAGTTCATCTGCTATACCGAAGGAGTCATTAATAGTGTTTGCGTTTATGATATTTCGTATCGGTTGAAGTATTTTGCAGAGAAATTGAGCTGGTTAATGTTGCGGGGCATTGATCATTAACATGATGTGTTGCATCGAAGGAGCTCTTGAGTCTGTCAGTGCTTTATGGGTTTTTGTTTGCCGTACAATCTAGCGGTGTTTGTTTCGACAGGTTTTGCCTTTTGGATGTCCTCTATGAATTTTGATATATTATCCGAATCAGCCATCTATGATAAGACGTTTTTCCATCTTTTTCAGAATTGCATTTATTCGTGATTCGATATTTGTTGAATCATCTTTCTGTTTGATGTGTTGTTTGAATTTCGATTGATCTTTTATAATCTCGTTTATGGAGCTTCTATGCGCATCGGCTCCAAGTATAACAACTCCTGATCCTTTGTCGGGGGTGGCAAGTTGTTGAGAATTTGTCGGATTGGAGTTTTCGGAGTTCGACTGTTTGCTATACTCGGAAAAATAACATTCGTACACGAACAACCAACAATGCAAACAGGTGGTTAACTCTCAAGCCATCAATACAAGAAAGACCAGATCTCAGACATCACTTTGCAATACAGCGAGAAAGATTCTTACATGCAAACAGGCACACACAGACACAAACGCATACACACTTACCAATCAGCCAAAACAAGAAATAGAAGTAAAACCGAACACAGATTTGTTGCCACTAACATAATAAAATGAAAACCCACAATGTTTAGAAATGAAAGATTGTAAAGGAATGTTTAGTATTCTCCATATAAATGGCCATTATCAACTTTGTTTTTAATGTGTTTTTTCTAACTAATTGGAAATATACTTTGATATATTTGGAGGCAAAGGACATAATAAAGAATATATATATATATATATATATATATATATATATATATATATATATATATATATATATATATATATATAATTTGCAGTTGAGTATTCGAGAAATTAATATGCCTCTGGTTACAATAAACATACGCTTTGTTCTTAAATGTATAATTTTCCTAAATATATACCCCGTATAATTCCAAGACGATTGATAGTCTAATTAAAAATACGAGGGTTTTATCTTTTAATTCGCTATACCTAGTTTGTATACGATAAACGATATCAGCAAACCAATTATGAACGACGGTAATTACAGTCCAAATATTATTCTGTTTTCTTAAATAATCGACATGGGACCGTAGTGGCAGGACTAGAGCAGAAACATTAGAACTTCGGCACATCCAGATTTACGGTAATATGCGTAAATCAGGACTTCCTGAAGAGTCGAACTCAAGAAGATTCAACATGTGGCAAATGCTAAACGCAGAAAAAATGCTTTCTAAAATAATGATTTCATGAAAATTACGTAGTTTAGCCTTATTTTTATATTATCATTTCAAATTCAATAACATAATTGGTAGTGATTTTTGATTCAACTTTAAAGTGGCTATATGCAATTTGGTTGAAGCAGAAAAGTTTTCACTCGAACTAAAGCCGACTTCAAAAACTGTTATTTAATAAAATTAATTCTTTAATGCAAATACGAATGAGTTGGACTAGGCAATCAGATTATAGAACAACGGAGGAGAAAGTGCAAGAGCGTATAAATAAACACACACACACATATACACACGGAAATCACTAGTTTATGTTCAATTGATTCAAAAAATTCTCTTTTTTAAAATTTCTCTGCGGATTAACATATCTGCAGATGAACGCTTCGTCTGTCTGTGACTCATTTTCATCACTTCTTTTGAAAAGAACTTTAAAATCCGCCTGGTTTGAAGCGTGATTGTTAAATGAAATTTGTTCACGAATTGCAAAAATATTTTCCTGTCTTCCGTATTTTTTTACTCTAAAATGCTCTTTGATTCCCTTCTATAATATTCGACTATTCCGACCTATATAGCGCACTGAGCAGCATTGCGCTGTATATTAATAAACAAACTTGGATTAATCGATCGCAAGAGGCTTGTCATTTACACTTATATTCATCAAGCATTTTTAAATGAACAAGAATCAGATGTAAGACTATTCGCTGTTATATCAATTTGCCGATTAATTATATCAAATGGTGCGTGCTGTTTAAAAGTTGAACTAAAATTTGTCGTCTTGCAGTTTGGTATTGATTCAAATTAATTTCTGGTTACGCGTTTTGTTATACCACTTTTTAGCACCACTAATTGTTGGCATTGCATTTATTTTAAACAGATTGACATTATGCAGGATAAACTGCGCTTCTACTTTATTTTTTGTTGTGTATCGATAACGACCGCTTACGAGAAGGTTCCACAAACTGTGCCACCAAGCTCAGGTGGTTGAAGTCTAGAATCTGCATAGAGGAACTTATCTTGGACCAAAGTGTATTCGGATTTTCGCCGTCCACACCAGTTAGATTAGACTAGAATATTTTCATATTTTATATCAATGATTAACAATTCAGAGCACGATATGGCAGGTGAACGAAAAAGAATCATACAGCTAACATGAATTAAAATATAAACAATACGTATTCGCGATACTTTTAATTTTTTGAACATATTAAAACTGCACGACGTTATGATTGGCAGCAAAATCTGGCTATAGCGGCACGTCGTTCCCTATTCGCATAAGTCATTTAAAAATTTCCTTAACAAGTGAATCAATAATGTCAATTCAAATTTAATGATCTATATTTTGCGCAAATCAATTAAATGGCAATTGACAGCTTTTCGGGAAGTCTAATGGTTCATGTTTTCCGGCTCAATATAGAAGCAGTAAAACTATAGCTTCTTGTTTAAAAATTCTTCCAAATATATATGAGGTGTGGTAAGGTAACGTACTATTGTTAACAAAGTTGTAAAAATAAATGACATGCCTAAAGATTTTAATGCGGCAAGACGATATTCAATTTACTATAGAGAGCAAAAGTGTTCAACATATCACATTCTTTCTTAACACCTTCATACAGGGACAGAAATGTGGCTGTCCAATAAGGAAAATATTCAATAATCAGATATTAACTGGTACGTACATCTATTATCAAAGCCATGCCCAAATATTTCAAAAAAGAAACTTTATACCCAATTTATTACATAGAATAAAGTTTGAATGCAGAGAATTGGCAGTGCTAAAACTATCATTTGAAAAATTCTGAATCCGCAACTAAATTAACAAAGCAAATCTATACACAAATTGAATATAATTTAATGAAATTTGTGCATGTATAAGTGCACATTCTCATACGAATTTCTCTCTTTCTGGTCGTTGCTTTATGATGTAAGCATATAAAATTTCACTATAAAACGTGCCAAGTTTTTAAATTAAGTTTAGTTCTGACGAACAAATGACCTTTCTGTCTGTGTTGCATAGACCTGTTTCGTATTTATCTTTTGCTTTAACACAAAATTTGTTTCTGAATTTAAATTAATAATGCAGTTTTAGATATTAATTTTATTTCCTGGAACTCATGTGCCATCCATATAGACTGACATTTCCAACTAACCAGCCCTAATCTATCAGGACTGAAAAGACACCACACTACATGGGGAAGTGGTATTAAAATGAACATTTATGTAATTAAACGAACATTGGTTGCGCAGGCGTTGGTAACAATTACTATAATCAAGGTGACGATCTTGATACAAGCATTTGGCCCAGTAATTACATATTTCAGTATAAACTACGAATAATATAGTGCAAGAAGTCAATTCATTTGTAAACTAGTTTCGTCCTTATTGGGAACACATCACGTACTGACCAGAATTTGCCACGGACAGGGCTCGAACCTAGGCAAGTCTGTAGTACGTCATGAGTTCCCAATAAAGACGAAACCGATCTACTTGATAAAATGATTTCTACAATTAAAAATTTATAGTTTATACTGACATATGTAAGAAATTAAAGGATCAAGTTCTTATATCATGATCGCAAATTTGATTATAGTAATTGTTTTCACCTCCCGCGCAACCAATTTTCGTTTAATTATATAAATATTTTTTTCAAAACTACGTCCCCATGGAGTGTGGTGTCTGTTCAGTAATGACAGGTTTGGGATGTTTCGTTGGAAGTTCGGTCTAAATGGATGCTATGTGAGCTCCACCTATAGGAAAAATGGACTAAACAAGTTACATTCGTTAGTATATAACTGAAGTTTGTGTGTAGTGTAATGTGCGGCAGAGTGACTCAGTGGTTATTGCAGCAGATTCCGAAGCAGGCGTGTCCAGGTTCAAGCCCTGTCCGCTGCAAATTCTGGACAGCACATTATGAGTTCCCATTAAGGACTAAACCGGTCTACTGGATAAATTAGCTTTTCTTCACAATACAATTCTTATTTTATACAGGCATATGTAAGTAATTAATGGGTCAGGTGCCTATATAGAGATCAATAACGCGACGATAGTTATTAATACAACTGTCGGTATGTAGCAAAATACTGATATAAAGCTGCAAATTTAGAATTGCTGGTGTACTTTACTTTACTTTACTGCGGCTGACTCCTTTTAGAGGATAAGCCGGCTCCATTGATATCCCGAATTAAGCCTCTCCATGCCGGGCGGTTGGCAGCCATTTCGGCACATAAAGAGGGCCAATGACGCTCCCAGTGACGCGGACCATAAACATTGCGTAAACCTAGGAGTTCCATGTCCGATTTGATTGTTGAAAGCCATGTCTTCAGTTGCCCACCTCGGCGGCGGCGCCAGTTTGCACATTGACCTGGGTTCATCATCTGCCGTACCAGTTCGTCTTCGGGTTTGCGTAGTACGTGCCCGAACCATTGAAGTCGACGATGTTGGATCCAGACGGATAGTTGCATGATGTGCCCGCATTGGTGACGAACAGATGCGTTCGACACCCGGTCCATCCATTTTGTCTTTGTGATGTACCTAAGGCACCAAGGGTCGAATACTTCAAGCTTTTTGGAGTCCTCAGAACGTAATGGCCAAGTCTCACAGCCATACAGTAGCACAGGGCGAACAGTAACCTGGTAGACTCGGATTTTCGTTTTGAGGCTGATTTCACTTCTTCTCCAAAGTGAGTTCTTCAATTGTAAGAAAGCAAGTCTGGCACGGTCGATGCGTGTTCGGACTTCATTCTTTGCTTGACCAGTTGGAAGTATTTTTGAGCCAAGGTACGTAAAATCGTCGACTGTTTCGATTGGGCTGTCGTACACCGTGAGCTGCTCATCAGATGAAGATACACCGATGGCGAAGGCTTTCGTTTTGTCGGCATTGATTTCCAGACCAACGGCTGATGAAAACTGGGCCACTTGATCCAAAACGGTTTGCATGCTCCCAAAGCTGTCAGCAAGGAGAACAACATCGTCTGCGTAATCAACATCCGTTAGCCATAGGTTATTTGATACTTGAACGCCTCGGAACCCAGTTAGCGCGTTGCTCAGAATCCAGTCAACCGCATAATTGAACAATATGGGTGACAAGGGACATCCTTGTCGAACCCCTGTATGCAGACTGAATTCATCCGATTCTTCTCCGTAAACACGTACTCTGGCTTTGGTGGCTGCATAGTAGGCCTTGATCAGATTGACGAGTTTTATGGGCATTCCGTCGAGCAGCATGATGTTCCATAGGGAGTCGCGATCAACAGAGTCAAAAGCAGCTCAGAAGTCAATAAAACAAGCGACGGTTGGTTGTTGAAATTCGTTGCGTAAATCCGTCGTAAAGACCATCCCCTCCTCAACGTGGTACGACGGTGTCAACCATGTTTCGATGGCCGATCGTACATGGGCTAACGGGGCTATGGCGGTGGTGTCACCAGGGCGTGGTGGATTTCCGACCGGCAATCGGATCTCCTATAAAATACCACATGAGCCCGATGACGGCACCATGACTCGGCGTGTGTTCCCCGCCACAAAAGGGGACAACAGCCACAGGATTACATGGACTCCTGGACAGTACCCCGTACTTCCGAATGGCGAATGAGCTCTCAACAGCCACCGGCAACCATTAAGCTTACTGCTGCCTTGCAGACTGCGCTTGGATGTGCAAAGGCTAGAGGTGCGTTCTCGATCAAAAGCCGAGTGGTGATGGGACACCACTTGTACCAAATTCCCAAGAAACTCCATGAAAACTCCATGAAAATATCACAATCTATGAATACCGTTCATGCTACGGCGTCCCCGGCAAGCGACGCGCTCTGTGCTCCCCCAGAGGCTAGGGTGTCAAGTGAAAAGCTATCTGGTTTTATCAGCGCGAAAACACCTATCTATTTCGGGTGTTGGAATGTTCGAACACTGCTTGATATCGGCAGCCAAGCAATCACGGCCAAATCTTTATATGACTACCAGATTGAAGTTGCATGCCTGTCTGAAGTCCGACTGCCCGGCACAGGTTCAACGAAGATAAAAGTACCGTCGGCAGAATCAACGTACTTGATGCACCACAGCGGACCAGTTGACGGGTCCGGACAACACGGTGTAGCCATTCTACTTGGTCCTACGGCGCAGAGAGCCATGCTGGCTTGGAATCCTGTATCACCGAGGATCGCAACGGTCCGACTGAGAGGGAAACCATTCAACATCACAGTGGTAACCGTCTACGCACCAACCCTCGCAGCAAAATCGCAAGATGGGTTGAACATTTTTCGCAGTTATTGAACCGACCATACAGTGGCCGCTCCCCACCGCAACCACCTACAACATCTACACCCAGCTACGACGTGGACTGCTCTTCCCCAACTGAGGCTGAGATCGCTACGACCATCCAGCGCATGAAGAACAAGAAATCCCCCGGTGAAGATGGAATACCTACGGAGATCTACAAGGCCTGTATAGGCACACTACTGCCATCAATCCATCGACTGTTCTCTTCTATCTGGGAACAGGAAGCATGCCCGTCAGACTTTGGAATGTCAATCCTGCTACCGTTTCCCAAAAACGGTGATAGATCAAGGTGCGAAAACTACCGTGGTACCAGTCTTCTCAACACCGCATCCAAGCTGTTGGCGTCGATCCTATTGAACCGCTTCTGTAATGAGCGGCATGCCCGTAACCGTCCCAATCAGGGTGGGTTCCGCCCAGGCAAAGGCTTTGTTGATCAGATCTTTACATTACGACGAGTTTTGGAACATCGCAACGAATTGCTGGTGTGCTTTTGATCTAAAGAATTTATTTGAAGCTTACATATTGATGTATCCGAATCATAATTTTAGCGAAAATAGTTACATATAGACGTCAAGTACCTATATATTCGGCCAAATTTACCTATCTGATGAAGATCAAGAACAGTAGCATCGCGCTATTACATTGAACCGGAGGTGTTTCTACAAAGTTCTGCGGATAGTTAATGAAAATCTGACACATTTTATTAATAAAATAAGGAAAACTTGATTAAATTAGTTTGGCCCATATCATTAATTTTAAGGATTGCGTAATTCAATAAATTTGAAAACTGAAGTAACACTTGCCAATTTACTCATGTACCCCTATAAAAAATCATTGATGCCAAGTGCATATATATAAGAATAATTAAACAGAAATACAAGACTCAGCGAGTCTAAACTCTATAGGTGAAATGAATTTTGATCCCTGTTATTCATTGTTCCATTGAACATTGATAACAAACCAAGGATGATCGAAACGCATCAGTACGTCTGACTAACGGAAGCCAAAACTTTATCGTGTGATTGTTTAATATTATATCATTGAATTCAATTTAAAATTTTACAAATTAATTTTGATTTGTTAACGTAGGAACGCTTAGGCGTAAATGAGCTATTCTCGTAAATTATATTTTTTGGCATAACTCTTTGCAAGCAACCAATTTGTTTTCCAATATCAAGGGTAATTTGATGCAAATTTCTGACATAGGCTAAATGGCGTAGGGTATTTTCGAAGCAATATACAGATTTTTTAGAAAGTGATTTTTGATTAATAAAAAATAATTAAAGTTTGCAAGATTAGTTTAAAATATTTTTCTATTTAAGAAAAATAATTTTTCATTCATATTTCCAGTAAATCGTTTGAAAATATGTATCGAAAGCGCAACTGTATCATTTTAAATTTGATTATTAAATTTATATCGGTTTTAAAGTTTTTCATGTATTTGGCGCATAACATTTTCCTTATTACTTTATGGAGAGCCTAATAAAGTCAGTGAGTCTTACGTAAACACACGTAGATAGCATGAATTGTAAAAAAATAGTGTCAATTTTAAAAGGTCAATTGATGAACGCAGTTACTAATGTTTACATTGATTCTATTTGCTGTATTTGTTTACATTTACTTAAAGGTAAACAAATTATTATGTTTCTCAATAATTAATCTGTTGAGCAGTGTCATTTATTTTATTATTTAGTGTGCCCGTACTTCTCAGCGATTTAAGGCGAACGCAGTCATTAAATATTCGTCATATTATAGTCAAGCACAATAATAAGGTTAGATAATTAACAACTTTCCATATTAAATAATTATTAAAGTGAGAATAGTTTGTGAGTATAACATAACATATATCAAATATTTCGATCTGTAGAAGAGATATTTTCAATTTTCAAATGATATTAAGCCAAAGTTAATTATAAATTTTATGCTCACATCCCTTCAATAACACACTCTGCGTTCTATTTCTAAAATGTAATTTTCTTCGTTGCAAGTAAACAGCCAACATTGAAATGTTTTTGAGCTAGTCAGCATATTTCATGTGATATATAGGATCTGATGAATAACTTTACTTGGAATGAGTGACTTAGTGTTCATTCATAGTCCTGAGATAAGTTTAAATATCCCGGTTTTACAGCAGTGAAGCATCAGTATATCACATTTTTCAATGCCGCGTTTTGCGTACACGACTTATAGCTTTGCACCGACAGTTTCACAAAGATCCGATTGATCACAATTTCCATTTCCGTTTTGTTATCGATCGGGCTGAGTTTGTATACGTATCAATAAAAATGCGATTCTATCATATCTTTGTTAATTGGCAACTTTTCGGAACGATAATCAGCGTTCCATCTTTAGGCCCATTATCACATATATACACAGCACAATACTCACAATAGCAGATTTAAGCAAATGTTATAACCTCGTTCCGAAACCGTTCTATTTATATTTTATTTTTTTGACTCACCACTGGTTTTAAACATAGGATTTATCTTAGGGACTAAACTCAATATATGCATATGTCATGAGCACATGAATACCCTCACCGAACAACTATATATACACACACACATATATATATATATATATATATATATATATATATATATATATACACGAAATTATCAAATACTCCAGTATTTTGTGAAGACTGGGAACAAAAGTGGGTACGTCGAAAAGGAAATTTGTCCAGTAGGCCGGTTTCATCCTTATTGGGAACCCATTACACACATTACTTTGTTCATTATTTAGATGCTCTGTCCACGGTAAATTCTTGACAGTGCGTGGTGAGTTCCCAATAAGAACGAAACCGGTCTACTGGATGAGTTGCATTTGCCACACTAGAAAATACTTAGTTTTGTAATGTGCCCAATGAAGATCGAAACTTTGATTAAAAAGTAAAATTAGTTTTCATATGGCATTGCATTGTCAGTGCCTTATTCCATTGTAACACTGTGTTTGTAGTTGCAGTAGTAGTATTAGTATTAGTGGTAGTAGCAATCTAAAAATAAAGCTCTTTTAAATAATATGAATAAATTTTTATGTTAATCATATCACAGAGAAAATATCGGGTTGCCACATATCGTAAGTAGTTTAAGTAGACAATCATTCATTAAAACTAGGTTTTGTTTCAAAATAGGGGCATTTAATGTACGAGCATAAAATCAGCTTGGAAAACAAGAAGCTCTCGCACTTACGTTGGATAAATTAGAAATTCTCGTATGTTGCGTATCTGAAACCAGAATACAGGATCCTACGTGCATTACTGAACTGGTTGAATCATACCTATCTACGCGTTATTGGCTTCAAACATCTGGTTCAACTGCGTTTTCTCAAGCCGGTAAATGTGGCGTTAGGATTTTCCTAAGCACACGAGCAGAAGCTGGCTTAATTGAAAGGGTTTCTTTAAATAGTCGTATGTGTGTGGCACGTTTAAATTCATCGACTGATACCAATGCAAAAAACTTAATCAACGTTGTCTTTTTGTGGTATCTGCATATGGTCCTACCGGTTGCAGCGTAGACGAAGTCAAAGACGCTTTTTACCCAGAGCACTTATGTCGACTCTGACCATGCAATATCCGTTGTAAATTTACACTAAAGGTTTCGGAGAAAATAAAAATAAGAATAGACCCAACATAGATGTAAGCAAACTCAAATAACCGTCCTTCCGACAAAAATATGAATATATATTATAAAATCAAACTTTCTGGTCTTGATGGCGAAAATCCGAATTTACTTTGGTCCAAGATAAGTTCCACAATCCAAAATGCAAATGCTACTCTTAGTGACATTACAGGCCAGTGTAAAAATAATCGTTGGCTCTCTGTAAATTTATGGAGATACTCCAAACAAGGCGCCAAATTCCACCTGGCTCGGCGAATAATAGTACTCGTCGCAATATAAGACGCCAACTTCAGCGCTGTCTAAAGGTCGTCCTCAGATCCCTTTTGACCAGAAAGCTGAAGAAATGGAAGAAGCCTTCACGCCAGGGAATAGTTGCTGTGTGCTCCAACTTATTCGCGCAACAGGTTGGAGAAAATTAAAAGTTAGCGAAACTTTAAATTATAGTAACGACCATTTATTAACCGATAAAAAAGGTGTCATATGTGGACTGAACACTTCAAAGAGTAATTTTCTCAGGCACCAGCGTCAGTTCCGATTCGCAAAAGCATGTCTATATCAACAGTGTGGAATTTTCGTTTCGAAGAACCGTCAGAGTTAGAAATACGAGATTCAGTCCTATTGGTTAAATATCGCAAACCCGTAGGCCCTGATGATATCCTACTGGGACTATTTGAGAATGGTTGCAATATAATATCGGGAGTGTTGACTAGTGTTTCGTACTATATGGAATGAGGAGACCGTCCCATTTTATAGGAATCATTTGACCATAATATACACCTGCGTCATCAACATGAGCAGGCACTATATTCTTAATCCATTATCTGTCAGAAATAAATATGTGAAATACTTAGACGGTGAAATCCCCTTTCATGATTATAAAAGTAATACTAATGGTAATTATATATATATATATATATATATATATATATATATATATATATATATATATAGAGAGAGAGAGAGAGAGAGAGAGCGAGAGAGAGAGTCTGTAAAGGATACAAACGCTATGGCTATTGTATCAATACCCAATACCAAAATTATAGTACCGAAAAAATACTTGATAACAACATTAGGGTTGCCGCGCCGGTTCATGGTACCAACAAGATGGATTTCAATGTAAGCAATAGTTCACTAAAATCGAGAATTACGACTAATTCTGAACACCTGTTACTCCTGTAAAACCATACACTTTGGCCAACGTTTTACTACTGTGCAACACATTCGTTCGCTTAGATTCTGCTTCCATCTTATTAGTAATATTAAGCCGGTGTTGATTATCTTAAGTTGCATGGCCCTCCACAGGTTTCTTTTGAAATATTTCTCTATATAAGAAGAGTAATTTTTCATTCATATTTCCAGTAAATGGGTTGAAAATATGTAGCGAAAACGCAAAACAGTATCATATACAATTTTAAACGATCCGTTTTTGTTCTCAGTGCTGTCCTTCTTGTTGTGGATTTGACCGCATTTTTCTTGTGCGGGACAATTGATAGCACTCATAGGTCGATTTTCAGATGATGTTATTTTTGGCCTCAATTGATGGGTTCTCAATTGTCCCTTCTTCTTTAAGCCATCAATTAGCTGATTGTCTGAAAATGACGTTGGAACAAGATTTTCCATTGTTCTTTTTCCTAATTTTCGAACCCGAATTTCCAGGTTCATCTTCAGGGTCGACACAATACGCACATGAGTAAAACACAACTTGTGGCAAATGTGGTATCCTCATTCAAGACAGATATATTTATATTTATTTTAATATCCAAATGTATTTTTAATTGTCTTCCTAATATCCGGTCTTCATACCTAGTCTCTAATAATCAAATGTATACAAAAAAAACTTAGCCTTGTCCCCTCCGCGCACACAACCACCTATAAACATGTGTATTTTACTAAAGTGACATTTTATTGAATAACTATAAGCACAACTAATGGATTGACATACACGCCAATCCATGATGTTTATATTTAATTTCTGTTCCGGACGCATAGAAAGATCAACAAAATTTTGATTTCAATCCTGCAGTAATCCACACATGCCCCCAGTTTACCTAATCCCATCCAGCTTGCAATCGGTTATAGACCGAGAGAGAGGTTAATAAAACTGTTGAAAGAATGTATAGTATTATTATTGTTTTGACCGAATACGGAGTCTACACTAACTAAATCGCCTCTCAACCAAATACACAATAATACTCATATCCTGTATAAATTAGTTTCTTCATCAAAATATCTGTGTCGAAATCATGTATATATGTATATAATAAATTAGTATTATTTTATATATATATATATATATTTAAATTTTATTTACTTAATTATAATTATATATATATATATATATACTAACTCACTTCTTATAAAAACATCCATTTATATATAATTCAACACGCTATATATTATGTATATATAGATAAGCATGTAAGTAACTCACTATATATTATTTATATATAGATAAGCATGTAAGCATCCATGTGGGTTCTTCCTACATCTTTAATATATATCTATATATCCATTATATATATAAACATATATACGTGTATACACCATATATATATATAATATGAATATCATACTAGCAACACTGTGAGTCACTCAACGGATAAAGTAGATCAGTCAAAACGCTTTTGATAATAATCTCCTACATATATCTTGTGAATATCTAAATAAGCATTTAAGCAATCATGTGAGTTCACCCCACATATTAAATGAATATTGAGAATCCTTCATATATATATATGTATATATATATGTCTCTGTGTAATATGTATGTATATATAACTATATACTTATTTATAATTATATATAACCACATCTTATAAAAACATCCATTTATATATACGTCCACACGTTGTATCTACGCATATATAGATAAGTATATCAGCAACAATGTAGGTTCTTCCCACATCTATTATAAATATCTATATATCCATATTATATATACACGTGTTTACCCATATACAATATGAATACCATATAAGCAACACTGTGAATCCTTCAACGGATAAATTATATCAGTCAAGAAGTTTTTGTTAATATTTATATATCAAAGTTTATATATAGTCATATATTTATGCATATATATGTATACATATATATATATATCTATATATATATAGATATATATATATATCTGTAAGCAATTGAATGGGTTCGTTGAACCTACAATTCGCCCTAAGTGTATAGTATATTTACTTCAAATATACATATATATATATATATCTACACATCTACACCTTATATATATGTATATATAAATATACATAATGTCTATATCAATCCACATAAGCAACCATGTGAGACCTTCTCACCTTATATATTAAATCTAAATATTCTTCTACATATATATTTTGAATATCTAAATAAGCATTTAAGCTTTTTTGTATACATTTGATTATTAGAGACTAGGTATGAAGACCGGATATTCGGAAGACAATTAAAAATACATTTGGATATTAAAATAAATATAAATATGTCTATCTTGAATGAGGATACCACATTTGCCACAAGTTGTGTTTTACTCATGTGCGTATTGTGTCGACCCTGAAGATGAACCTGGAAATTCGGGTTCGAAAATTAGGAAAAAGAACAATGGAAAATCTTGTTCCAACGTCATTTTCAGACAATCAGCTAATTGATGGCTTAAAGAAGAAGGGACAATTGAGAACCCATCAATTGAGGCCAAAAATTACATCATCTGAAAATCGACCTATGAGTGCTATCATGTACAATTTGTTTATTAAATTTATATCGGGTTATAAGTTTTGGTGTATTTGACGCATATCAGTTAACTTATTACACTTCGAAGGGCCTAGGAAGACCACAGTCAGTCGTACGTAGAGACACGTAGATAGCCTGAATTGTAAACGAATAGTGTCAATTTTAAAAGGTCATTTGATGAACGCAGTTAATAATGTTCGTAGTTAATTTATTGGCCGTATTTGTTTACATTTACTTAAATGTAAACAAATTATTACGTTTCTCAATAATTAATCTGTTGAGCAGTGTCATTTATTTCATTTTATAGTGTGCCCGTACTTCTCAGCGATTTAAGGTGAACGCAGTCATTAAATATTCGTCATATTATAGTCAAGCACAATAATAAGGTTAGATAATTAATTACTTTCCATATTAAATAATTATTAAATTGGGAACATTTTGTGAGCATCACATAACATATATAAAAAATTTCGATCTGTGAAAGAGATATTTTCAATTTTCAAATGGTATTCCGCCAATGTTAATTATAAATTTTATTTTCACATCCCTTCAATAACACATTATGCGTTCTACTTCTGAAATGTGATTTTCTTCGCTGCAAGTAAGCATTATAGATGAACATTTATACAGCCATCTTTGAAATGTTTTTGAGCTAGTCAGCCTATTTCTTATGATATATAGGATCTGATGAATAACTTCACTAGGAATGGGTGACATAGTTTTCATTCATAGTCCACAGATAACTATGAATTTCAAGGTTTAAAGGCAGTGAAGTATCAGTGTATCATATTTTCCAATGCCGCGTTTTGCGTACGGGACTTGTAACTTTGCACCGACAGTTTTACAAATATCGGATTTATCACAACTTCCATTTCCATTTTGTCTTCGATCGGGCTGAATGTGTATTTGTCCCAATGAACATGCGGTTCCATCACATCTTTGATTAATGGCAAAGTTTCGGCATGGTAATCCACGTTCCATCTTCAGGCCAATTATCACATATATACACAGCACAATACACAAAATAGCGGATTTAAGCAAATGCGATATCCTCGTTCCGAAAGCGTTCTATTTATTTTTTTGGCACACCATTAGTTTTAAACATAGAATTTGTCTCAGTAACTAAACTCAATATATGCACATATATATATATATATATATATATATATATATATATATATATATATATATATATATATATATATATATATATGAACAAAACAACGTACTCCATGGAATAACATTTATTAATAAATCTTATTTCTACCAGTATCTACAGCCATTGTTCTGGATTCGTTAGTATATTCGTTCATCCAATCCCATTGTACATTTGTCGTAAGCAATCTCCTCTTCATTATGTTAGCCTTTGTTTTTCGTAATTTAGACCACTACATTTGCGCAATTAGGCCACTCCTTTTGCGTAACGTCATTTGGTGTGTCATCGCTTTCATTGTAATTGCGTCCGTAATTGATGTATATGTATTTTGCGAAGCGTTGGCTATTTTTAAAGGCATGTCAGTTATGTCTTTGTTCCAGTCCAATTTAATTTCTTTTTGAATTATTTTCTGCACGTTTAAGCAGGACTTCAGCTTATTAATTGCAATAGCTTCAAAAGCCAGAAGCATTTTCTCTGTTTTTGCCTTGTAGAGAACTGAAAAGTTGTTACTACTAACAGCAACGCAACAAAATCGAGGCCAATTTGGAGGAAAACAAAACTCCCCAGAGAGTAACGCTTAGTGTTCCCTTTGAAGGTGATCTTCCAGCGGAAATCTTCAAACGAAAAGTAATTCGAGCGACTAAAGCACAGTTTACATCAATACAGGTGAGAGTGGTGTTCAACACAACAAAACTGATGAGCACGAATGAAAAACATAGCCTCTCTGTGACGTCAACACCTTTGTCTATATACAAATTTCAATGTACGTGCAACGCTCAGTACATAGGCAGATCAAAAAAGAGGCTTGAAATTAGAATAAATCAGCCTCTCCCTCAAAAACTATTAAAGAGGGGTGCAGCTCCTGAACAACAATCAGCAATTTGCCAGCCTGTACTACTCACTGGTCATGCTGTTAGTAGTAACAATTTGTCAGTTCTATAAAAGGCAAATACAGAGAAAAAGCTTTTAGCTTTTGAAGCTATCGCAATTAATAAGCTGAAGCCCTGCTTAAACGTGCCGAAAATAATTCCAAAAAAATTAAATTTGACTGAAACAAAGATAAAACTAACCCATCGAATTTAACCAGTCTTCGAACAACGTAACAAAACTACCGCCAGCCTCAACGCACTGACGCGTTTCGAACTTCCTTGATCATCATAGTACGACGGCAAACTGACTATCGAGGATCAAACCGCATTGAATATATATGGAAATCAAATTTAGTTATGCGGCTCTCACGTCTAGCAGTCTCGCATACATTGAACTTGACTGGAAATGTCGGCTGCACAATTTCTATGCAGTCACGAACATTAACTGTTTGCAGCTTTCGCCACATATACATATATAGGCAATACAATTTAACAAAATTGATTGCGCGGGTGGTGGTAACAATTATTTAAATCAAGTTTGCGAGCTTGAAGTAAACACCAATCCCATCGAATTTAACCAGTCTTCGAACAACATAACAAAACTACCGCCAGCCGCAACGCACTGACGCGTTTCGACCTTCCATGATCATCATCAGAGTACGACGGCAAACTGACTATCGAGGATCAAACCGCATTGAATATATATGGAAATCAAATTTAGATATGCGGCTCTCACCTCTAGCAGTCTCGCATACATTGAACTTGACTGGAAATGTCGGCTGCACAATTTCTATGCAATCACGAGCATTAACTGTTTGCTGCTTTCGCCACATATACATATATAGGCAATACAATTTAACAAAAATTGATTGCGCGGGTGGTGGTAACAATTATTTAAATCAAGTTTGCGAGCTTGAAGTAAACACTAAACCCATCGAATTTAACCAGTCTTCGAACAACGTAACAAAACTACCGCCAGCCGCAAGGCACTGACGCGTTTCGACCTTCCATGATCATCATCAGAGTACGACGGCAAACTGACTATCGAGGATCAAACCGCATTTAATATATATGGAAATCAAATTTAGTTATGCGGCTCACACCTCTAGCAGTCTCGCATATATTGAACTTGATTGGAAATGTCGGCTGCACAATTTCTATGCAATCACGAGCATTAACTGTTTGCAGCTTTCGCCACATATACATATATAGGCAATACAATTTAACAAAAATTGATTGCGCGGGTGGTGGTAACAATTATTTAAATCAAGTTTGCGAGCTTGAAGTAAACACTCAATCCCATCGTATTTAACCAGTCGTCGAACAACATAACAAAACTACCGCCAGCCGCAACGCACTGACGCGTTTCGACCTTCCATGATCATCATCAGAGTACGACGGCAAACTGACTATCGAGGATCAAACCGCATTGAATATATATGGAAATCAAATTTAGTTATGCGGCTCTCACCTCTAGCAGTCTCGCATACATTGAACTTGACTGGAAATGTCGGCTGCACAATTTCTATGCAATCACGAGCATTAACTGTTTGCAGCTTTCGCCACATATACATATATAGGCAATACAATTTAACAATAATTGATTGCGCGGGTGGTGGTAACAATTATTTAAATCAAGTTTGCGAGCTTGAAGTAAACACCAATCCCATTGTATTTAACCAGTCGTCGAACAACGTAACAAAACTACCGCCAGCCGCAACGCACTGACGCGTTTCGACCTTCCATGATCATCATCAGAGTACGACGGCAAACTGACTATCGAGGATCAAACCGCATTTAATATATATGGAAATCAAATTTATTTATGCGGCTCTCACCTCTAGCAGTCTCGCATACATTATACTTGACTGGAAATGTCGGCTGCACAATTTCTATGCAATCACGAGCATTAAATGTTTGCAGCTTTCGCCACATATTCATATATAGGCAATACAATTTAACAAAAATTGATTGCGGGGGTGGTGGTAACAATTATATTAATCAAGTTTGCGAGCTTGAAGTAAACACCAAACCCATCGAATTTAACCAGTCGTCGAAAAACGTAACAAAACTACCGCCAGCCGCAACGCACTGACGCCTTTCGACCTTCCATGATCATCATCAGAGTACGACGGCAAACTGACTATCGAGGATCAAACCGCATTGAATATATATGGAAATCAAATTTAGATATGCGGCTCTCACCTCTAGCAGTCTCGCATACATTGAACTTGACTGGAAATGTCGGCTGCACAATTTCTATGCAGTCACGAGCATTAACTGTTTGCAGCTTTCGCCACATATACATATATAGGCAATACAATTTAACAAAAATTGATTGCGCGGGTGGTGGTAACAATTATTTAAATCAAGTTTGCGAGCTTGAAGTAAACACCAAACCCATCGAATTTAACCAGTCGTCGAACAACGTAACAAAACTACCGCCAGCCGCAACGCACTGACGCGTTTCGACCTTCCATGATCATCATCAGAGTACGACGGCAAACTGACTATCGAGGATCAAACCGCATTGAATATATATGGAAATCAAATTTAGATATGCGGCTCTCACCTCTAGCAGTCTCGCATACATTGAACTTGACTGGAAATGTCGGCTGCACAATTTCTATGCAGTCACGAACATTAACTGTTTGCAGCTTTCGCCACATATACATATATAGGCAATACAATTTAACAATAATTGATTGCGCGGGTGGTGGTAACAATTCTTTAAATCAAGTTTGCGAGCTTGAAGTAAACACCAATCCCATTGTATTTAACCAGTCGTCGAACAACATAACAAAACTACCGCCAGCCGCAACGCACTGACGCGTTTCGACCTTCCATGATCATCATCAGAGTACGACGGCAAACTGACTATCGAGGATCAAACCGCATTGAATATATATGGAAATCAAATTTAGTTATGCGGCTCTCACCTCTAGCAGTCTCGCATACATTGAACTTGACTGGAAATGTCGGCTGCACAATTTCTATGCAATCACGAGCATTAACTGTTTGCAGCTTTCGCCACATATACATATATAGGCAATACAATTTAACAAAAATTGATTGCGCGGGTGGTGGTAACAATTATTTAAATCAAGTTTGCGAGCTTGAAGTAAACACCAAACCCATCGAATTTAACCAGTCGTCGAACAACGTAACAAAACTACCGCCAGCCGCAACGCACTGACGCGTTTCGACCTTCCATGATCATCATCAGAGTACGACGGCAAACTGACTATCGAGGATCAAACCGCATTGAATATATATGGAAATCAAATTTAGATATGCGGCTCTCACCTCTAGCAGTCTCGCATACATTGAACTTGACTGGAAATGTCGGCTGCACAATTTCTATGCAGTCACGAACATTAACTGTTTGCAGCTTTCGCCACATATACATATATAGGCAATACAATTTAACAAAAATTGATTGCGCGGGTGGTGGTAACAATTATTTAAATCAAGTTTGCGAGCTTGAAGTAAACACCAAACCCATTGTATTTAACCAGTCGTCGAACAACATAACAAAACTACCGCCAGCCGCAACGCACTGACGCGTTTCGACCTTCCATGATCATCATCAGAGTACGACGGCAAACTGACTATCGAGGATCAAACCGCATTGAATATATATGGAAATCAAATTTAGATATGCGGCTCTCACCTCTAGCAGTCTCGCATACATTGAACTTGACTGGAAATGTCGGCTGCACAATTTCTATGCAGTCACGAACATTAACTGTTTGCAGCTTTCGCCACATATACATATATAGGCAATACAATTTAACAATAATTGATTGCGCGGGTGGTGGTAACAATTATTTAAATCAAGTTTGCGAGCTTGAAGTAAACACCAAACCCATCGAATTTAACCAGTCTTCGAACAACGTAACAAAACTACCGCCAGCCGCAACGCACTGACGCGTTTCGACCTTCCATGATCATCATCAGAGTACGACGGCAAACTGACTATCGAGGATCAAACCGCATTGAATATATATGGAAATCAAATTTAGATATGCGGCTCTCACCTCTAGCAGTCTCGCATACATTGAACTTGACTGGAAATGTCGGCTGCACAATTTCTATGCAGTCACGAACATTAACTGTTTGCAGCTTTCGCCACATATACATATATAGGCAATACAATTTAACAAAAATTGATTGCGCGGGTGGTGGTAACAATTCTTTAAATCAAGTTTGCGAGCTTGAAGTAAACACCAAACCCATTGTATTTAACCAGTCTTCGAACAACATAACAAAACTACCGCCAGCCGCAACGCACTGACGCGTTTCGACCTTCCATGATCATCATCAGAGTACGACGGCAAACTGACTATCGAGGATCAAACCGCATTGAATATATATGGAAATCAAATTTAGTTATGCGGCTCTCACCTCTAGCAGTCTCGCATACATTGAACTTGACTGGAAATGTCGGCTGCACAATTTCTATGCAATCACGAGCATTAACTGTTTGCAGCTTTCGCCACATATACATATATAGGCAATACAATTTAACAAAAATTGATTGCGCGGGTGGTGGTAACAATTATTTAAATCAAGTTTGCGAGCTTGAAGTAAACACCAAACCCATCGAATTTAACCAGTCTTCGAACAACGTAACAAAACTACCGCCAGCCGCAACGCACTGACGCGTTTCGACCTTCCATGATCATCATCAGAGTACGACGGCAAACTGACTATCGAGGATCAAACCGCATTGAATATATATGGAAATCAAATTTAGTTATGCGGCTCTCACCTCTAGCAGTCTCGCATACATTGAACTTGACTGGAAATGTCGGCTGCACAATTTCTATGCAATCACGAGCATTAACTGTTTGCAGCTTTCGCCACATATACATATATAGGCAATACAATTTAACAATAATTGATTGCGCGGGTGGTGGTAACAATTATTTAAATCAAGTTTGCGAGCTTGAAGTAAACACCAAACCCATTGTATTTAACCAGTCTTCGAACAACATAACAAAACTACCGCCAGCCGCAACGCACTGACGCGTTTCGACCTTCCATGATCATCATCAGAGTACGACGGCAAACTGACTATCGAGGATCAAACCGCATTGAATATATATGGAAATCAAATTTAGATATGCGGCTCTCACCTCTAGCAGTCTCGCATACATTGAACTTGACTGGAAATGTCGGCTGCACAATTTCTATGCAGTCACGAGCATTAACTGTTTGCAGCTTTCGCCACATATACATATATAGGCAATACAATTTAACAAAAATTGATTGCGCGGGTGGTGGTAACAATTATTTAAATCAAGTTTGCGAGCTTGAAGTAAACACCAAACCCATCGAATTTAACCAGTCTTCGAACAACGTAACAAAACTACCGCCAGCCGCAACGCACTGACGCGTTTCGACCTTCCATGATCATCATCAGAGTACGACGGCAAACTGACTATCGAGGATCAAACCGCATTGAATATATATGGAAATCAAATTTAGATATGCGGCTCTCACCTCTAGCAGTCTCGCATACATTGAACTTGACTGGAAATGTCGGCTGCACAATTTCTATGCAGTCACGAACATTAACTGTTTGCAGCTTTCGCCACATATACATATATAGGCAATACAATTTAACAATAATTGATTGCGCGGGTGGTGGTAACAATTCTTTAAATCAAGTTTGCGAGCTTGAAGTAAACACCAAACCCATCGTATTTAACCAGTCTTCGAACAACATAACAAAACTACCGCCAGCCGCAACGCACTGACGCGTTTCGACCTTCCATGATCATCATCAGAGTACGACGGCAAACTGACTATCGAGGATCAAACCGCATTGAATATATATGGAAATCAAATTTAGTTATGCGGCTCTCACCTCTAGCAGTCTCGCATACATTGAACTTGACTGGAAATGTCGGCTGCACAATTTCTATGCAGTCACGAGCATTAACTGTTTGCAGCTTTCGCCACATATACATATATAGGCAATACAATTTAAACAATAATTGATTGCGCGGGTGGTGGTAACAATTCTTTAAATCAAGTTTGCGAGCTTGAAGTAAACACCAATCCCATTGTATTTAACCAGTCTTCGAACAACATAACAAAACTACCGCCAGCCGCAACGCACTGACGCGTTTCGACCTTCCATGATCATCATCAGAGTACGACGGCAAACTGACTATCGAGGATCAAACCGCATTGAATATATATGGAAATCAAATTTAGATATGCGGCTCTCACCTCTAGCAGTCTCGCATACATTGAACTTGACTGGAAATGTCGGCTGCACAATTTCTATGCAGTCACGAACATTAACTGTTTGCAGCTTTCGCCACATATACATATATAGGCAATACAATTTAACAATAATTGATTGCGCGGGTGGTGGTAACAATTCTTTAAATCAAGTTTGCGAGCTTGAAGTAAACACCAATCCCATTGTATTTAACCAGTCGTCGAACAACATAACAAAACTACCGCCAGCCGCAACGCACTGACGCGTTTCGACCTTCCATGATCATCATCAGAGTACGACGGCAAACTGACTATCGAGGATCAAACCGCATTGAATATATATGGAAATCAAATTTAGATATGCGGCTCTCACCTCTAGCAGTCTCGCATACATTGAACTTGACTGGAAATGTCGGCTGCACAATTTCTATGCAGTCACGAACATTAACTGTTTGCAGCTTTCGCCACATATACATATATAGGCAATACAATTTAACAATAATTGATTGCGCGGGTGGTGGTAACAATTCTTTAAATCAAGTTTGCGAGCTTGAAGTAAACACCAATCCCATTGTATTTAACCAGTCGTCGAACAACATAACAAAACTACCGCCAGCCGCAACGCACTGACGCGTTTCGACCTTCCATGATCATCATCAGAGTACGACGGCAAACTGACTATCGAGGATCAAACCGCATTGAATATATATGGAAATCAAATTTAGATATGCGGCTCTCACCTCTAGCAGTCTCGCATACATTGAACTTGACTGGAAATGTCGGCTGCACAATTTCTATGCAATCACGAGCATTAACTGTTTGCAGCTTTCGCCACATATACATATATAGGCAATACAATTTAACAAAAATTGATTGCGCGGGTGGTGGTAACAATTATTTAAATCAAGTTTGCGAGCTTGAAGTAAACACCAAACCCATCGAATTTAACCAGTCGTCGAACAACATAACAAAACTACCGCCAGCCGCAACGCACTGACGCGTTTCGACCTTCCATGATCATCATCAGAGTACGACGGCAAACTGACTATCGAGGATCAAACCGCATTGAATATATATGGAAATCAAATTTAGTATATGCGGCTCTCACCTCTAGCAGTCTCGCATACATTGAACTTGACTGGAAATGTCGGCTGCACAATTTCTATGCAGTCACGAACATTAACTGTTTGCAGCTTTCGCCACATATACATATATAGGCAATACAATTTAAACAATAATTGATTGCGCGGGTGGTGGTAACAATTATTTAAATCAAGTTTGCGAGCTTGAAGTAAACACCAAACCCATTGTATTTAACCAGTCGTCGAACAACATAACAAAACTACCGCCAGCCGCAACGCACTGACGCGTTTCGACCTTCCATGATCATCATCAGAGTACGACGGCAAACTGACTATCGAGGATCAAACCGCATTGAATATATATGGAAATCAAATTTAGATATGCGGCTCTCACCTCTAGCAGTCTCGCATACATTGAACTTGACTGGAAATGTCGGCTGCACAATTTCTATGCAGTCACGAACATTAACTGTTTGCAGCTTTCGCCACATATACATATATAGGCAATACAATTTAACAATAATTGATTGCGCGGGTGGTGGTAACAATTATTTAAATCAAGTTTGCGAGCTTGAAGTAAACACCAATCCCATTGTATTTAACCAGTCGTCGAACAACATAACAAAACTACCGCCAGCCGCAACGCACTGACGCGTTTCGACCTTCCATGATCATCATCAGAGTACGACGGCAAACTGACTATCGAGGATCAAACCGCATTGAATATATATGGAAATCAAATTTAGTTATGCGGCTCTCACCTCTAGCAGTCTCGCATACATTGAACTTGACTGGAAATGTCGGCTGCACAATTTCTATGCAGTCACGAACATTAACTGTTTGCAGCTTTCGCCACATATACATATATAGGCAATACAATTTAACAATAATTGATTGCGCGGGTGGTGGTAACAATTATTTAAATCAAGTTTGCGAGCTTGAAGTAAACACCAAACCCATCGTATTTAACCAGTCGTCGAACAACATAACAAAACTACCGCCAGCCGCAACGCACTGACGCGTTTCGACCTTCCATGATCATCATCAGAGTACGACGGCAAACTGACTATCGAGGATCAAACCGCATTGAATATATATGGAAATCAAATTTAGTTATGCGGCTCTCACCTCTAGCAGTCTCGCATACATTGAACTTGACTGGAAATGTCGGCTGCACAATTTCTATGCAGTCACGAACATTAACTGTTTGCAGCTTTCGCCACATATACATATATAGGCAATACAATTTAACAATAATTGATTGCGCGGGTGGTGGTAACAATTATTTAAATCAAGTTTGCGAGCTTGAAGTAAACACCAATCCCATTGTATTTAACCAGTCGTCGAACAACATAACAAAACTACCGCCAGCCGCAACGCACTGACGCGTTTCGACCTTCCATGATCATCATCAGAGTACGACGGCAAACTGACTATCGAGGATCAAACCGCATTGAATATATATGGAAATCAAATTTAGATATGCGGCTCTCACCTCTAGCAGTCTCGCATACATTGAACTTGACTGGAAATGTCGGCTGCACAATTTCTATGCAGATCACGAACATTAACTGTTTGCAGCTTTCGCCACATATACATATATAGGCAATACAATTTAAACAATAATTGATTGCGCGGGTGGTGGTAACAATTCTTTAAATCAAGTTTGCGAGCTTGAAGTAAACACCAATCCCATTGTATTTAACTAGTCGTCGAACAACATAACAAAACTACCGCCAGCCGCAACGCACTGACGCGTTTCGACCTTCCATGATCATCATCAGAGTACGACGGCAAACTGACTATCGAGGATCAAACCGCATTGAATATATATGGAAATCAAATTTAGATATGCGGCTCTCACTTCTAGCAGTCTCGCATACATTGAACTTGACTGGAAATGTCGGCTGCACAATTTCTATGCAGTCACGAACATTAACTGTTTGCAGCTTTCGCCACATATACATATATAGGCAATACAATTTAAACAATAATTGATTGCGCGGGTGGTGGTAACAATTCTTTAAATCAAGTTTGCGAGCTTGAAGTAAACACCAATCCCATTGTATTTAACCAGTCATCGAACAACATAACAAAACTACCGCCAGCCGCAACGCACTGACGCGTTTCGACCTTCCATGATCATCATCAGAGTACGACGGCAAACTGACTATCGAGGATCAAACCGCATTGAATATATATGGAAATCAAATTTAGATATGCGGCTCTCACATCTAGCAGTCTCGCATACATTGAACTTGACTGGAAATGTCGGCTGCACAATTTCTATGCAGTCACGAACATTAACTGTTTGCAGCTTTCGCCACATATACATATATAGGCAATACAATTTAAACAATAATTGATTGCGCGGGTGGTGGTAACAATTCTTTAAATCAAGTTTGCGAGCTTGAAGTAAACACCAATCCCATTGTATTTAACCAGTCGTCGAACAACATAACAAAACTACCGCCAGCTGCAACGCACTGACGCGTTTCGACCTTCCATGATCATCATCAGAGTACGACGGCAAACTGACTATCGAGGATCAAACCGCATTGAATATATATGGAAATCAAATTTAGATATGCGGCTCTCACCTCTAGCAGTCTCGCATACATTGAACTTGACTGGAAATGTCGGCTGCACAATTTCTATGCAGTCACGAACATTAACTGTTTGCAGCTTTCGCCACATATACATATATAGGCAATACAATTTAAACAATAATTGATTGCGCGTGTGGTCTTAACAATTGTTTAACTCAAGTTTCCGAGCTTGAACTAAGCACCAATCCCATTGTATTTACCCATTCCTCGAACAACATAACAAAACTACCGCCAGCCGCAACGCACTGACGCGTTTCGACCTTCCATGATCATCATCAGAGTACGACGGCAAACTGACTATCGAGGATCAAACCGCATTGAATATATATGGAAATCAAATTTAGATATGCGGCTCTCACCTCTAGCAGTCTCGCATACATTGAACTTGACTGGAAATGTCGGCTGCACAATTTCTATGCAGTCACGAACATTAACTGTTTGCAGCTTTCGCCACATATACATATATAGGCAATACAATTTAAACAATAATTGATTGCGCGGGTGGTGGTAACAATTCTTTAAATCAAGTTTGCGAGCTTGAAGTAAACACCAATCCCATTGTATTTAACCAGTCGTCGAACAACATAACAAAACTACCGCCAGCCGCAACACACTGACGCGTTTCGACCTTCCATGATCATCATCAGAGTACGACGGCAAACTGACTATCGAGGATCAAACCGCATTGAATATATATGGAAACCAAATTTAGATATGCGGCTCTCACCTCTAGCAGTCTCGCATACATTGAACTTGACTGGAAATGTCGGCTGCACAATTTCTATGCAGTCACGAACATTAACTGTTTGCAGCTTTCGCCACATATACATATATAGGCAATACAATTTAAACAATAATTGATTGCGCGGGTGGTCGTAACAATTCTTTAATTCAAGTTTGCGAGCTTGAAGTAAACACCAATCCCATTGTATTTAACCAGTCGTCGAACAACATAACAAAACTACCGCCAGCCGCAACGCACTGACGCGTTTCGACCTTCCATGATCATCATCAGAGTACGACGGCAAACTGACTATCGAGGATCAAACCGCATTGAATATATATGGAAATCAAATTTAGATATGCGGCTCTCACCTCTAGCAGTCTCGCATACATTGAACTTGACTGGAAATGTCGGCTGCACAATTTCTATGCAGTCACGAACATTAACTGTTTGCAGCTTTCGCCACATATACATATATAGGCAATACAATTTAAACAATAATTGATTGCGCGGGTGGTCGTAACAATTCTTTAACTCAAGTTTGCGAGCTTGAAGTAAACACCAATCCCATTGTATTTAACCAGTCATCGAACAACATAACAAAACTACCGCCAGCCGCAACGCACTGACGCGTTTCGACCTTCCATGATCATCATCAGAGTACGACGGCAAACTGACTATCGAGGATCAAACCGCATTGAATATAAGGAAATCAAATTTAGATATGCGGCTCTCACATCTAGCAGTCTCGCATACATTGAACTTGACTGGAAATGTCGGCTGCACAATTTCTATGCAGTCACGAACATTAACTGTTTGCAGCTTTCGCCACATATACATATAGATGCAATACAATTTAAACAATAATTGATTGCGCGGGTGGTGGTAACAATTCTTTAATTCAAGTTTGCGAGCTTGAAGTAAACACCAATCCCATTGTATTTAACCAGTCGTCGAACAACATAACAAAACTACCGCCAGCCGCAACGCACTGACGCGTTTCGACCTTCCATGATCATCATCAGAGTACGACGGCAAACTGACTATCGAGGATCAAACCGCATTGAATATATATGGAAATCAAATTTAGATATGCGGCTCTCACCTCTAGCAGTCTCGCATACATTGAACTTGACTGGAAATGTCGGCTGCACAATTTCTATGCAGTCACGAACATTAACTGTTTGCAGCTTTCGCCACATATACATATATAGGCAATACAATTTAAACAATAATTGATTGCGCGGGTGGTCGTAACAATTCTTTAACTCAAGTTTGCGAGCTTGAAGTAAACACCAATCCCATTGTATCTAACCATTCATCGAACAACATAACAAAACTACCGCCAGCCGCATCGCACTGACGCGTTTCGACCTTCCATGATCATCATCAGAGTACGACGGAAAACTGACTATCTAGGATCAAACCGCATTGAATATTAGGAAACCAAATTTAGATATGCGACTCTCACATCTAGCAGTCTCGCATACCTTGAACTTGACTGGAAATGTCGGCTGCACAATTTCTATGCAGTCACGAACATTAACTGTTTGCAGCTTTCGCCACATATACATATATAGGCAATACAATTTAAACAATAATTGATTGCGCGGGTGGTGGTAACAATTCTTTAAATCAAGTTTGCGAGCTTGAAGTAAACACCAATCCCATTGTATTTAACCAGTCGTCGAACAACATAACAAAACTACCGCCAGCTGCAACGCACTGACGCGTTTCGACCTTCCATGATCATCATCAGAGTACGACGGCAAACTGACTATCGATGATCAAACCGCATTGAATATATATGGAAATCAAATTTAGATATGCGGCTCTCACCTCTAGCAGTCTCGCATACATTGAACTTGACTGGAAATGTCGGCTGCACAATTTCTATGCAGTCACGAACATTAACTGTTTGCAGCTTTCGCCACATATACATATATAGGCAATACAATTTAACAATAATTGATTGCGCGTGTGGTGGTAACAATTATTTAACTCAAGTTTCCGAGCTTGAACTAAGCACCAATCCCATTGTATTTACCCATTCCTCGAACAACATAACAAAACTACCGCCAGCTACAAGGCATTGACGCGTGTCGACCTTCCACGATCATCATCAGAGTACGACGGCAAACTGACTATCGAGGATCAAACCGCATTGAATATATATGGAAATCAAATTTAGATATGCGGCTCTCACCTCTAGCAGTCTCGCATACATTGAACTTGACTGGAAATGTCGGCTGCACAATTTCTATGCAGTCACGAACATTAACTGTTTGCAGCTTTCGCCACATATAAATATATATGCAATACAATTTAAACAATAATTGATTGCGCGGGTGGTGGTAACAATTCTTTAAATCAAGTTTGCGAGCTTGAAGTAAACACCAATCCCATTGTATTTAACCAGTCATCGAACAACATAACAAAACTACCGCCAGCCGCAACGCACTGACGCGTTTCGACCTTCCATGATCATCATCAGAGTACGACGGAAAACTGACTATCGAGGATCAAACCGCATTGAATATATATGGAAATCAAATTTAGATATGCGGCTCTCACCTCTAGCAGTCTCGCATACCTTGAACTTGACTGGAAATGTCGGCTGCACAATTTCTATGCAGTCACGAACATTAACTGTTTGCAGCTTTCGCCACATATACATTTATAGGCAATACAATTTAAACAATAATTGATTGCGCGGGTGGTGGTAACAATTCTTTAAATCAAGTTTGCGTGCTTGAAGTAAACACCAATCCCATTGTATTTAACCAGTCATCGAACAACGTAACAAAACTACCGCCAGCTGCAACGCACTGACGCGTGTCGACCTTCCATGATCATCATCAGAGTACGACGGCAAACTGACTATCGAGGATCAAACCGCATTGAATATATATGGAAATCAAATTTTAGATATGCGGCTCTCACATCTAGCAGTCTCGCATACATTGAACTTGACTGGAAATGTCGGCTGCACAATTTCTATGCAGTCACGAACATTAACTGTTTGCAGCTTTCGCCACATATACATATATAGGCAATACAATTTAAACAATAATTGATTGCGCGTGTGGTCTTAACAATTTTTTAACTCAAGTTTCCGAGCTTGAACTAAGCACCAATCCCATTGTATTTACCCATTCCTCGAACAACATAACAAAACTACCGCCAGCCGCAACGCACTGACGCGTTTCGACCTTCCATGATCATTATCTGAGTAAGACGGCAAACTGACTATCCAGGATCAAACCGCATTGAATATAAGGAAACCAAATTAAGGCATGCGGCTCTCACATCTAGCAGTCTCGCATACATTGAACTTGACTGGAAATGTCGGATGCACAATTTCTATGCAGTCACGAACATTAACTGTTTGCAGCTTTCGCCACATATACATATATATGCAATACAATTTAAACAATAATTGATTGCGCGGGTGGTCGTAACAATTCTTTAATTCAAGTTTGCGAGGTTCAAGTAAACACCAATCCCATTGTATTTAACCAGTCATCGAACAACATAACAAAACTACCGCCAGCCGCAACACACTGACGCGTTTCGACCTTCCATGATCATCATCAGAGTACGACGGCAAACTGACTATCGAGGATCAAACCGCATTGAATATATATGGAAATCAAATTTAGATATGCGGCTCTCACCTCTAGCAGTCTCGCATACATTGAACTTGACTGGAAATGTCGGCTGCACAATTTCTATGCAGTCACGAACATTAACTGTTTGCAGCTTTCGCCACATATACATATATAGGCAATACAATTTAAACAATAATTGATTGCGCGGGTGGTGGTAACAATTCTTTAAATCAAGTTTGCGAGCTTGAAGTAAACACCAATCCCATTGTATTTAACCAGTCGTCGAACAACATAACAAAACTACCGCCAGCTGCAACGCACTGACGCGTTTCGACCTTCCATGATCATCATCAGAGTACGACGGCAAACTGACTATCGAGGATCAAACCGCATTGAATATATAGGAAACCAAATTTAGATATGCGGCTCTCACATCTAGCAGTCTCGCATACATTGAACTTGACTGGAAATGTCGGCTGCACAATTTCTATGCAGTCACGAACATTAACTGTTTGCAGCTTTCGCCACATATACATATATAGGCAATACAATTTAAACAATATATGATTGCGCGGGTGGTCGTAACAATTCTTTAACTCAAGTTTGCGAGCTTGAAGTAAACACCAATCCCATTGGATTTAACCATTCATCGAACAACATAACAAAACTACCGCCAGCCGCAACGCACTGACGCGTTTCGACCTTCCATGATCATCATCAGAGTACGACGGCAAACTGACTATCGGGGATCAAACCGCATTGAGTATATGGAAACCAAATTTAGATATGCGGCTCTCACTTCTAGCATTCTCGCATACATTGAACTTGACTGGAAATGTCGGCTGCACAATTTCTATGGAGTCACAAACATTAACTGTTTGCAGCTTTCGCCACATCTACATATATAGGCAAAACAATTTAAACAATAATTGATTGCGCGGGTGGTCGTAAATAATTCTTTAAATCAAGTTTGCGAGCTTGAAGTAAACACCAATCCCATTGTATTTAACCAGTCATCGAACAACATAACAAAACTACCGCCAGCCGCAACGCACTGACGCGTTTCGACCTTCCATGATCATCATCAGAGTACGACGGCAAACTGACTATCGAGGATCAAACCGCATTGAATATATATGGAAATCAAATTTAGATATGCGGCTCTCACCTCTAGCAGTCTTGCATACATTGAACTTGACTGGAAATGTCGGCTGCGCAATTTCTATGCAGTCACGAACATTAACTGTTTGCAGCTTTCGCCACATATACATATATAGGCAAAACAATTTAAACAATACTTGATTGCGTGGGTGGTAGTAATAATTCTTTAACTGAAGTTTGCGAGTTTGAAGTAAAGACAAATCCCATTGTATATAACCATTAAACGAAAAACATAACAAAACTACCGCCAGCCGCAACGCACTGACGCGTTTCGACCTTCCATGATCATTATCTGAGTACGACGGCAAACTGACTATCGAGAATCAAACCGCATTTAATATAAGGAAACCAAATTAAGATATGCGGCTCTCACCTCTAGCAGTCTCGCATTCATTGAACTTGACTGGAATTGTCGGCTGCACAATTTCTACGCAGACACGAATATTAACTGTTTGCCGCTTTCGGCACATATACATATATGGGCAATAAAATTTAAACAATAATTGATTGCGCGGGTGGTCGTAACATTTCTTTAGCTCAAGTTTGCGAGCTTGAAGTAAACACCAATCCCATTGTATTTAACTAGTCGTCGAACAACATAACAAAACTACCGCCAGCCGCAACGCACTGACGCGATTCGACCTTCCATGATCATCATCAGAGTACGACGGCAAACTGACTATCGAGGATCAAACGACATTGAATATAAGGAAATCAAATTTAGATATGCGGCTCTCACTTCTAGCAGTCTCGCCTACATTGAACTTGACTGGAAATGTCGGCTGCACAATTTCTATGCAGTCACGAACATTAACTGTTTGCAGCTACATATATATATATATATATATATATATATATATATATATATATATATATATATACAATTTAAACAATTATTGATTGCGCGGATGTTCTTAACAATCCACTAAGCCAAGTTTGCGAGCTTGAAGTAAACACCAATCCCATTGTATTTACCCATTCATCGAACAACATAATGAAACTTCCGCCAGGCGCAACGCACTGTCGCGTGTCGACCTTCTATGATCATCATCAGAATACGACGGCAAACTGACAATCGAGGATCAAACCGCATTCAATATATGGAAACCAAATTTAGATATGCGTCTCTCACATCTAGCAGTCCCGCATACATTGAACTTGACTGGAAATTTCGGCTGCACAATTTCTATGGAGTCACGAACATTTACTGTTTGCAGCTTTCGCCACATATACATATATAGGCAATACTCTTAATACAATAATTGATTGCGCGGGTAGTCGTAACAATTATTTAACTCAAGTTTGCGAGCTTGAAGTAAACACCAATCCCATTGTATTTAACCATTGATCGAACAACATAACAAAACTACTGCCAGCTAGAAGGCATTGACGCTTATCGACCTTCCACGATCATCATCAGAGTACGACGGCAAACTGACTGTCGAGGATCACACCGCATTGAATATATGGAAACCAAATTTATATATGCGGCTCTCACATCTAGCAGTCTCGCATACATTAAACTTGACTGGAAATGTCGGCTGCACAATTTCTATGCAGTCACGAACATTAACTGTTTGCAGATTTCGCCACATATACATATATATGCAATACAATTTAAACAATAATTGATTGCGCGTGTGGTCTTAAGAATTCTTTAATTCAAGTTTCCGAGCTTGAACTAAGCACCAATCCCATTGTATTTAACAATTCATCGAACAACATAACAAAACTACCGCCAGCCGAAACGCACCTACGCGTTTCGACCTTCCATGATAATCATCAGTGTACGACGGCAAACTGACTATCGAGGATCAAACCGCATTGAATATAAGAAAACCAAATTTATATATGCGGCTCTCACGTCTAGCAGTCTCGCATACATTGAACTTGACTAAAAATTTCGGCTGCACAATTTCTATGCAGTCACGAGCATTAACTGTTTGCAGATTTCGCCATATATACATATATAGGCAATACAATTTAAACAAAAATTGATTGCGCGGGTGGTCGTAACAACTCTTTATCTCAAGATTGCGAGCTTGAAGTAAACACCAATCTGATTGTATTTAACCATTCATCGAACACCAAAACAAAACTACTGCCAGCCACAAGGCATTGACGCGTTTCGGCCTACCATGATCATCATCACAGTACAACGGCAAATTGACTATCGAGGATCAAACCGCATTGAATATATGGAAACCAAATTTATATATGCGGCTCTCACATATAGCAGTCCCGCATATATTGAACTTGACTGGAAATGTCGGCTGCACAATTTCTATGCAGCCACGAACATTAATTGTTTGCAGATTTCGCCAGCATATATATATATATATATATATATATATATATATATATATATATATATATATATAGGCAATACAATTTAAACAATAATTGATTGCGCGTGTGGTCTTAACTATTCTTTAACTCAAGTTTGCGAGCTTGAAGTAAACACCAATCCCATTGTATTTAACCATTCATCGAACAACATAACAGAACTACCGCCAGCCGCAACGCACTGACGCGTATCGATCTTCCACGTGCATCATTAGAGTACGACGGCGAACTGACTGTCGAGGATCACACCGCATTGAATATATGGAAACAAAATTTAGATATGCGGCTCTCACACCAAGCAGTCTCACATACATTAAACTTGACTGGAAATGTCGGCTGCACAATTTCTATGCAGTCACGAACATTAACTGTTTGCAGCTTTCGCCACATATACATATATAAGCAATAAAATTTAACAATAATTGATTGCGCGGGTGGTGCTAACAATTCTTTAAATCAAGTTTGCGAGCTTGAAGTAAACACCAATCCCATTGTATTTAACCAGTCGTCGAACAACATAACAAAACTACCGCCAGCTGCAACGCACTGACGCGTTTCGACCTTCCATGATCATCATCAGAGTACGACGGCAAACTGACTATCGAGGATCAAACCGCATTGAATATATATGGAAATCAAATTGAGATATGCGGCTCTCACTTCTAGCAGTCTCGCATACATTGAACTTGACTGGAAATGTCGGCTGCACAATTTCTATGCAGTCACGAACATTAACTGTTTGTAGCTTTCGCCACATATACATATATAGGCAATACAATTTAACAATAATTGCTTGCGCGGGTGGTGATAACAATTCTTTAAATCAAGTTTGCGAGCTTGAAGTAAACACCAATCCCATTGTATTTAACCAGTCGTCGAACAACATAACAAAACTACCGCCAGCCGCAACGCACTGACGCGTTTCGACCTTCCTTGATCATCATCAGAGTACGACGGCAAACTGACTATCGAGGATCAAACCGCATTGAATATATATGGAAATCAAATTTAGATATGCGGCTCTCACTTCTAGCAGTCTTGCATACATTTAACTTGACTGGAAATGTCGGCTGCACAATTTCTATGCAGTCACGAACATTAACTGTTTGCAGCTTTCGCCAAATATACATATATAGGCAATACAATTTAAACAATAATTGATTGCGCGGGTGGTGGTAACAATTCTTTAAATCAAGTTTGCGAGCTTGAAGTAAACACCAATCCCATTGTATTTAACCAGTCGTCGAACAACATAACAAAACTACCGCCAGCAGCAACGCACTGACGCGTTTCGACCTTCCATGATCATCATCAGAGTACGACGGCAAACTGACTATCGAGGATCAAACCGCATTGAATATATAGGAAATCAAATTTAGATATGCGGCTCTCACCTCTAGCAGTCTTGCATACATTGAACTTGACTGGAAATGTCGGCTGCACAATTTCTATGCAGTCACGAACATTAACTGTTTGCAGCTTTCGCCACATATACATATATAGGCAATACAATTTAAACAATAATTGATTGCGCGGGTGGTGGTAACAATT